>JASDQU010710942.1:24828-48084 GCA_032191745.1 Picea mariana
CATAGCCATTTAATTTGTCTCATCCCCAGTGGAGTCACCAACAGATTCTGAACAATGGAGTTGCCATGGTGAATGTGCAGTCTTGAAGGTGTCCAACTTCAGTCACCATCTAAATATGGAGATGTGCAGTGTCTTTCTTCCCAGGGAGATTTTCAATCTGCTCAAATTCGTCCTCGACAATGACACCAAAAATGTTAGCACTGAAAGTCACACTTTGACTGCTAAAGTGTAAGCTCATCACTCATCATAATGTAAAAGATAATTTTGTTTTTGAATAGGTGGATAAGAAATATGGAGAAAGAAAGGGAGAGGGTATAAAAATGCATATCAGCAGGCTACACCAATGGGCAATGTAGTCACACACATCCTACTCATCGAAGGCACAAAAGATGCTTTACAGAAAACAATATTCTATGATGATAAGTGGAAGAATGAAGAAGGAAAACATAAGATAGAATGTTCACTAAACATATATCCTCTTAATTTAATGAATCAACAAATACTTGAATATAAACAATGACTGATGGGCAAAATACAACAGATCCTCTGCTGCTTAGGGATCCATAAATCATTGGCAACCTTTGATCCTCAAATATGCAATATATTAAAATAAAAAGAAATATAAACAAAAGGTTTACAATCTGAAATCAAATCTCTTATGAGTCTCCAATAGTATTAATGCTTACAATTATAAAATGCTGACAGGCTTACAAATAAACACACACAGGAAAATTGCCTTCTCCTACCCTCTCTAGCCTCTCTTGGCTCATGAATCCCCCTCTCCAAGAGATCTCTCCTTCCTTAAATAGAAAATAGAATCCAAATAACCATAGGAGGTCGAATCCCATCTCCTCCATTGGATTCTAAGCCTTGGAGATAGGTGGCAACAATCAAAGAGACAAAAATCCAACAAACTGCTAATTTTGAAGAATTTGTTGGAAGTCATTAATAAATTGTTTCCACCTCATTGCATGAGGCATTTGATGGAGCTAAATCCTAGGTCCAAGTGTCCCTTGACATCTAAATGATCCTTGAGAATCCATTCAAATCCTCCTTAACAGGGGGAAACATCCCAACGAGGTGAATATCAAAACCGTGACCGCTACAAGAAATTTGGTAGTGGCACTGTAAAGCAGTTGGTAGCTCCACTTATATGTATAATATATATCAAACCATAACAAATTTTGAAAAACTGAGAGAGTTTTTTGTTATTTGGTATGTGATGAACAACCCAGTTTTCAAAAATACCTTCTCAATTGCTCATAATCCAAGTTTTAAGTTAGTCACTCAAAACTGGCAGAAGCATCCAAAAATAACTCTGCACAATTTGGTCTCTGCCAAAATTTCGGTAGCAAATTTTGGTAGCGTCCATGTGTGTGTCTGCATGAAATTGGTAGCGCTATCATAATTCACATCTACATCACGTCAACATTGACATATTTGGTAGCATCCAACATGAAAATGGATTTGGTAACAACCTATGGAATTCATAGTGCCATCATTACACTGCTTAAGAGATTTGGTAACATTTTAGGTAGTAAAATGGCATACCATGATATATAGACAATTCCACAGTGCCATGGTGCTACATAATATCTATGCTTTTCCATATGATGAGACTAATCAATAAATTTGAGTTGATAGATGAAAGCCTCTGTTTATCTTGTTAGAGGTTATTTAGTTGCTTATGGAGAGGTAGGCCTCTTCTGGCTGCAAATTCTTGTGCTGACAGGTATATGCTTCCAGAGTCCTCCATATGTCGCATTCTCATGTTAAAAGGAGTTCTATCAACATGTGTCGGACACTCCTCAGAACTATTGACTTTGAATGTCAACCATACCCTCAATTTGTCTCAGAATCACATGATATTGTAGTCCTATCATGCACCTTGGCCTTACTTTCATCATTGGTAGGTAACCTTGAAACCAATAGTCGACATTTCATCATTGGTCATTGACTGGGTGGTTTCCCTTGTGTTTGACAAAAAGACATCTATTCACACATTGGGTTTCATGCAATGCCTTGGATTCTATTAGCCTTATTGGTGGTTTCCTTCCCTTTGTCAGCAGTTTTCATCATTGGCTTCTATTCAGAGTGTCTTTTTCATATACCTCTTGCACTTGGCACACACAAAAGACGCACAGGTTCGTTGGTTCGTGAACATGTTCTTTGTCCGATTTCCACCAAATCATGAAGCTCATGCTTTATACCTCGTGTTGATTGATGAGAGATGCCTTAATTCTCTCCTTTCAGTGGGACTGTTTCCATTGAATTCAACCCATTTATTCTGGAAACGGGACCTAGAGTCTTATGAGTATATTGAGGGTTGCAGTCATCAGTGGCAGGCTCTCTTGTCGTTGACAGTTGGGAATACATCAATGTATCTTGATCAATGGATTCTTCAGGTGTTCGACACCGACTCATCTATTCACACTTGTAAGAATGTACTCGGTGCCTTGATACCTACTATGATTATCGGTAGGTTGTCTCGTGTTTGTTAACGATATACATCAATGACCGGTAATCAAACAATGTCTCATTGTGTTCGATCTCAACTCCTTTATTCACATGATGTAGACTTGCACCTTTGGCAGATTTTGTAGAAGACTTGAAGACATCACTATGTGGCCGCAGCTCCCCTAAGTTGTTGCTTCATTTTCATTGGACCAGTACCTATATGACTTCAGTGATCATGGGAGATTAGATTGTACTCCATGGTATACAAAAATATTTATGTTGGTTTTGAGACTGGTTCTACTGGGCCTTGTTCGTGACTATGACAACTATTGGCATGTAACCACATTTGTATTTTCCTATTCATGGCCACAGACACTTGATTGGTATATTTTCACATGGATCTGTAGTGTATTTTTGGAATCCATGTATGTAAAGTTAGTGCATAATGTAATGAGAAATTGAGTTCATCCAGCTGGTTCCCTACCGCTCCACTTCTGGGTTATTCATAATGTATTTCAGCCATCGCGGATACTTCTCTGACCTCACACATTAGGGGGCATCTGTTATAGAAAGATTTGCCTCACCCTATGAAATCTTGCAAAGAGGGCCTTATTCCATTTCCCTATGCCGACTTATCTTCCCTGTTACTAAATTCCAGAGACAAAAATATAATTTTTTCCACTTATATGCATCTTACACCCTATACAACAAGCGTATATGCAGGCTGCTCCACTGCAACATGCATACATCGAGATTTGTGCCAAAAAATCAAAATTAAATGTCAGGTTTCCATGTCAAGATAGGAGATCTCTAATCCTTGGCCTTCCATATGCTAGAAACATTCCGAATGGGCCCTTCAGTTTCATTTTGAAGTCTATAAAGAAGTCAATTCCAAGCTATGGAAAAAGAGAGAGAACTCAACTTTGAGAGCAAAGTTACTCTGGAGAAATTATTTACTTCATATTGAGTCTGCATCCTTTTTTCCTTTAAGTTTGAACATAGTGTTCATTCCCCAAGATATTCCTTTATTGATGGAGAACCTCATTGTCTCCCTTCTATGAACTTTCCTTTGATGGAGGATTGAAGTGGTGGAGGCCCAGCTGGAAGGAACTTAGTTTCTCGGTTCTGAACTGTGCTTACACAGAAGTCTATAATATTTTCACTTTTCCTGATCATTTATTAATAGAAATACTCTCTTCCCATCCAATTGATTTCTTTCAAATATATGAATTATTATCCATGGGCATATTTGTTATGTATATTGATGGATTGTACTATCTAATGTGCTGACCTTTTATATTTCCACCATATGCTTCTTTTTTCTTGTTTGTTGAGAACTTTTTTCATGTATATAGCTTTGGGTTGAAGTGATCAATGGTGGACATCATCGAACATCGAGACGAGGTAGGCCCATTTCTTATCTCCCTTGCACATTGGTTTATATAGCATATCGTTGGAATAGAGTTTATTTCTACAGTCATTTCCGTATTTTGTGGTTCACCCTAGCCATAGAGAGATTTTCCTCATAACAATGTCCTCAAAGAACAAGTCAAATATAGTGTGCTCAGTAGAGTGGGATGTTACAAGAAGTACCATGAGCATGAGTTGTGTAGGAGGAATTGAGTGAAATGTACTTGTTTTAACATGTGACAATAAGTGTGAATGATGAAATGGGTTGTTAGGAATTTTAGGTTTCCCATATGGAGGTAGACCATACATAAGATGTTCTCCACCATAATGGTTCATGACCTACTAGTACCAATAGAGAAATCCATTTTTCCATAAGGATTGGAAGTAGAGGTGACTAAACCTATAATCCCATCCATGACATTGGATTCCCTAGGCTAATCATGAAAGGTTGAATCAGAATGAGTGGTGTTAAGGAGTACAGTGTTTATATAACTTTATTAGGAATAGGTAGGGTCTAATTGTGAAGCCTTGAAAATGGATTATTCCTCAATTTGGGACATAGTTGATGCAACATCCTTATCAATAATGGGGATGAGTGATTTCAAGAACCAATCAAGGAAATGGAATCATCTAGATTAATTTTACATAAGCTAGGTCATCTGGTAGTTTTACATCATGAAAGAAGAAATTTGACTCCCTTGTCATAACTAATGGGAAATTGAAATAAGGTTAAAAATGTTTCTTCTAGGGATGCAAAGTTAGGATGGGACCCAACGGGTTGATCAATATACCATTTAGAAACAAACCTAGTGAGGTAGAATTGAAACAACTATAATATAACATAATCATCAATGATATCGTTTGAGGAACACCATAAGTGAAATGACATTATGTTATTTCAAGCATCTTCTCTAGCACACCCTTCAAATTTCAAGATATCTAAAAGAATCTTAGTAGGCATGGGGGTTCAAGTGGGATTATGCAAGATGGGATCATTTGTAATATTATTAAAATCATATAGGTTAATAGTATCCATGTATGGGAGGTTAGACATGCAATTCATATTGGCATTTGTTTTATCAACTTTATTAGAATTATTTGGATTATTCCTTACCATGTTGGAGGACGAACTAATAGGTGGGGTATATGCATGAGAGATAGATGAGGATGAACTAGGTAAGGATGAAATTGACTTAGTGGAGATGAAATAAACTACGTATAATAAACGAAGTAAAGCACTACAATGCATATGAAAGGTAAATAACTAAAACAACATATAAAAAGATAGATTCATGAGTATTAATTATGCACCTTTTTGTACAATTGATGCAGCCTCTCCACATAGGCTAGTGATTAGTTTCAATTCCTACTGCAAGGTCTTGTAGAAATCAACGAACCATGAAATGTTAATTTTATGATAAATAATTTAAAAAATAGACATGCATTTAAAAATTTACACAAATATATAATACATAAGAATAAAGAGCATTGTCGTATTGAGCTTCTCTTTGTTTCAAGAATATTTTAATATTATGTATTGAACAAGGTCAACCACGTGAAGGTGGAAGCTCATATGGCCCCTCCCCCCTATCACATCACTCTCAATTCCCCATACCCAATGCATGTACTTGAAAATAAATGAATTTATGTGAAAATATGTGTTTTTCGTCATAAAGAAACATTCAACATTCATTTGTTAAGTACTTATAACATTCATTCATTCATTCGTAGGAAAAAATATTTGATGACATTAGTTTATATTATCAAAAATAATGTCACAATGTTATTATAATCACTTCTTTTTTGGATTTTTTCTTTTCACAAATTCAGAAATCAACTGATCATCTTCTACAACATCTTATTAGTTCTTCTCATCACCTCTGTAGCTTGTCTCTTTTTTTTTTTGGGTCTTGTACTCATGACATGGATGTTGTTGTAAGGTGCTAGGATCTACTATAATAATGAAGAAATGTTAAATTGATATGTTTTGTTTGTATTATTACAAGTATTTCATTAATAAAAACAACATTAGAGTGGTGCTCTTTACCTGACATGGCCACATCATGTACTTCATCTCCTTTTCTACCTGCGACCTCATCTTGTACAATATGACCCTCTACATGATATGGAGTTGAAGCATCAAAGATTAAAATTAATACACTATTTGCAATTAAGTTTTTTCAATTGTAATTCATACTAAGTTTTTTGTAGCACATGACTACAACCATTACCAGGATGCACTGCATGACCTTCATTGGCCGATCATTCTCCATCCTCAAAATTATGTGTATTGTGGATTTCCTGCATAAAACAAAGAGGATTAATATTTTATGGCCAAAATTAATAATTAATAGACTGCACAAGTAATCAATCTTAAATAAAATTTGTTGACTTTATTTAACTGTGTGTAGTGTGGATCACTGGAAGAATGTGTTGGCCCAATGCCCAAGATTTTTCGGCATTCAACAACAACTGTAAATTCGTGCTGGAAGCCAAGCCTCAAGTCATCCTCTGTTGGCACTTTGTTGAACCAATCGAGATGCAATTTTTCCTAAGATCATAAATTTGTCTTTTGTGGTGAAATAAAAAGAATTTTATATGCAATATTTGAGTTATTGATACTTACGATTTGTGCCACTGGATTGAAATAACCACTAGGACCAATCTTGTGTTTCCCATGCTTTTCTAGTCTGGGAGTTTTTTCCTTTGATGTGTCTGGAAGCCTATGAAAAGTTTGAAATACATTAGATGTTGAAAATTTCATGCAAAAATAAATATTGATAAACATATAATTACATTGTTCAAAGTATTGCATACCTTCGTGTGCCCGATGGTAGCTTTATTTGTTTTCTTAAAGCCCTCTCCCTTCCATCATCCAACAGAGATTTCCACTCCCTTATTGGAATCATTGGAGGGTGCTCATACCTAGGTTTCGTTTCTATATGAAACCTATATTGGTCCCTAACAATATTCATATGTTGGCCAACTTTCTTCAGGACCTCTGCTCGGTTGAAGGTGTCATCATCGAATAGCCCAATAAAGCGATTAATGAGCTCATCTTTTAAATATTTCCTTTATTTATCCCACCTTGTGCAGATGGTGGGACCAAATATCTCCAATGACTAATCATTTAGATGTTTAAAAAAAACAACATTTCGTATAAAATGATCATGTCATCATTAGTTTAAAAATAATGATCTATGAGTAAATTTCAATCTAATTATATATAATAGTTAAAACCTTTTTTAAATACCTAGGATCTTCTCTATATTTATGGGAACACGATTTCCATCCACCCAAAATGTGGTATGTATTGTTCACGTGCTAATAACACAGGAAGATACATGAAATGTTTCTTGAGACATATCAATACTACTCTCTGTTGCATTGATCCCTTGACCATGTTCTGCATGATCTACAGTGCATCAAGTAGTAGAGGGTGCACCCACATCTTACCTGTGGGGTGTCATGCTATGTGTTTCCAAATGTTCAGTAAAAAAAAATGACACATTTTCTGATGCACATGGGGGTTAGATTCTCGTGATGTGAAGACTCATCAGTAGCATCAATAGTAGCAGCAAGCCCCTCACCAAGATTCTGTGGACGCAAATACGCCTGTAAAAACAAACCATATTTTCATTCATGGAATATACCAGTAGAATATATAAAACCATAAATGGATTTATTTTCTAATTAAATGTCCCACAACTTACATTCAACGACTAAGCTCTCATAATCAAACAATCAATGTTTTCTCTAATCTCCTCCATTTGCAGCCGAATGAATACCAAATGAAGGATTTCCACATTTATTTTTTTTATGAACTTATTTAACATATGAAAAGGGGTTAAGCAATGATGTGAAGTCATCATTACACATTAGCTCATCCACATCCATTTCTATGGATTTATCTGCTAATGGATATGTAGCCTATGATAGCAATATAGAAAACATTAATATCAAAATGAAACCAATAGACTCATCATAAAAATGTAATAATAAAACATATTTATTTTGTACAATTACTATAGGTTACACTGGCTTGTACGAGAATGGTTTTCTATGATCTATCAGGGACTTTCCCCGATCAGGAACAACCTACAACAAAAATATTGAAAACATTAATATCAAAATGAAACCAATAGACTCATCAAAAAATCGTAATAATAAAACATATTTAATTTGTACAATTACTATGGGTTATATTGACTAGTCTAATGATTGTGTCCTTTGATCAATATTCGGGGACTTGCCCCGATCAGGCGCAACCTGCAAAAAAGATATTGAAAACATTAATATCGAAATGAAACCAATAGACTCTTGAAAAAACATAATTAAAAAATACATTGCTTATATTTAATTTGTACAATTTACAATGGGGTATACCTGCTGCCCCTATCATAGCATCATCTCACCCATCGAAACTTGCCCTGATCAACAACCTGCAACAAAAATATTGAAACCATTAATATCGAAATGAAACCAATAAACTGTTGAAAAATCATAATTAAAAATGAGGTATACATGTTGCCTAGAGGATGGTGTCATTTAATGAAACATATTCTTTATATTGCTTATATTGAAATGAAACATTAACAAAAAACATTAATTAACAAAAACATAAGTTATTAGATTCAATAATTACAGGTTTGGTAAAGTGTTATATTTACCACTCCCATAGTAACAACGTTTGTATCTATTTGATTCAGATTGTAATTGATGAGCAACTCTTCCCTTGCAACTATTGATTTTCTGGCACACACGAAAACATGGTTTCCTTCATGCCCCTCAAATACACAGTTGGGTTGTTTATTTGTAGACCTAGGTTGTGTACTATTTATAAACCCTGCGATATTCCCTGATGCTTTTGGCCTTCTCTCAATGTACATACTCAATCCTTTATTTTGATTATTGTCTTTTAGATGTAAATAATTTGTAGACACTCCATATATGCACGTACAGTGTGCATATTGGACTAGCTGCATCCAATATCTGTAACTGTAGCAGGGTCCGACATACTCCATCAATTTAGTACATCTATTGTAACCCACCTTTATGTCATCAATGAAAAACAACCCCAAACCATGTAATGACGATGGTGCAATCCAAAATATCCTCTCGTTCACACAAAAATATGTGTTTATATGAGGAATATCCTTGGGTACCCATTGTTTCACTAGATGTTTGTACCTTAAGGGAATCCCGATGTTGCCTATGGTCTCATCATCATAAGAACATGACCCCCCTTCCAGGAGAAGAAAATTCATTCGTTTATGGAATTTTCTTCTAATATTTTAACATCTAGTTGATCTCCCTCTTTTAGGCCTACCAGATGTCTCACTTTCCTCTAGTCTTCCCGAACTTCCCTCACTTGAGGAGGACAGATCTGAAAAATACCTATTTGGTTATACCTGCACCCCATCGAATGATAGAAATAGTTAACAAACATTCACAGAAGGCTACAATAAAAGAACAATAAACATTTTGACATTGTTATATATGTTCTTGAAAAATATAACAATAACTTCCCTTGATATATTTTTAAAATCTTGTTAAAGGAAATGAGATGATTTTCTAGGGTTTGTAGTGGACTACCCTATTTTTCATCCTATACGAGGATATCCTAAGGTTTTTAGTGGACTACCCTATTTGTCATCCTATATGAGGATATCCTAAGGTTTGTATTGGATTACCTTAGGTATCACCAAATATCTATTATTTACCTTCTTTAAGAGAATCCCTAGTTGACCCCATATGCCCAATGAAAAGACACTAGTCTCAAGTGTTCCCATCATCTTTCATACCCTAAAAATTACCACAACCAGTTTTCCTTGGTTTACTCTTTCCATCACCCTGAGCTTCATTTCCCTAAATCTATAAAATTTAACCTAGGGAAGCCCTCATTTATTTCATAAAATTAATGAAAACCAATCTCTTTATTGAGAAATATCTCACCACTCTTAACCCTCTTTCATTCACCTTTCATTTGAAAAATTTTATGGTTACCTCGCTCATGTGAATCAGGTGCATCTTTAGATGGTGAATAATTCTACAAGGAGAAGGAAGAAGAGCTCATAGAGTTAACTATTGTAAATTTAAGACCACCCTATGTTTTTGGACCTAAATTTTGAGTAATTAGGGATTCAAGAAAATATTGCAAGGAATTTAGTTTTGAAAAACTTAATTCATTGTTTATTTAGGAGCATAAAATTATTATTTGATAAATAAATATGTGGAATGAGAAATAGGCTCACGTCACTAAAGGTAAGGCAAAGGAGAAATATTGAATACAAAGAGGAAATCATGGAAGAAAATACTAAGACAACCATGGTAGTGACAATTGGAAAATGAAAATCAAAGGGAAGGAAGGATGTTACTATTGTGGAAATTGAAGGCACATTGGGAATAATTTCCACAAGAAGACTAGAGATCTTGAGAATTATCTTGAGTGCTCTAAGACACTCAACAACAGTGTCATCAAAAGGAGGTAAGTGTCCTACATGGATTGATTACTTTGGATGGAGTGTGGTCTTGATAAGTGTCATTGGGACATATGATCATGTCATTTAGATATCCGAGTTGTCAATGATGTATTCAAGAAGATCTTGATGAAATTGAGTTTGTCAAACTTTGGTTTATGCTTGAGATCCAATCATGTCATTGATATATTCAAGTTTTCAATGAAGTATTCAATAAGATCTTGATGAAATCCAGGTTGCAAAATTTGGTTTATTCTCTATCTCCAATATGATTTTGTTAAGGGGGGACGTACAATGAATGTTGTTAAATTTAGCAGCATCGACAGTCATTCTCCAATATCAGGCCATATGGACCACCCTAAGGCTAGCTAGGGAGATTTGGAGAATCAACCAGTATTGTGATGTATTTACAAAATCCATGAGAACGTACAACCTCTGTGAGTAAAACCAAAAGTTAGGATGAATGATATGTTGTATGATCTTATGAGTCTATCCTAGGCTAATAAAAAATTCAAGATGTGAGTCTAAAGAAAAATTCAAGGGGAACATACAACCTCTATGAACTTACACAGTCTAGTGCAAACGTACAACCTATGTGAGAATAGACAGACTAGTACAAAATTCAATAGGAAAGTACAATCTCTATGAGTCTAGTCAAAGTAGAGAAAACATCAGGGGGAACTCACAACCTCTGTGAGCCTATTCAAGCCTTTTGAGCCATGAGAAAAAGTCAAGGCATCTAGCAAAAGTTAGGTGGAACGTAAAATTCCTATGAGATAGAAAAAAAAAATATTCCTTGTATTGAAAATGATATAAATGTATTGATCTAGTGCATTGGCACATGTTACACTATCTGCCTTGATGAATTTTGAATTTCCGAGTCAAAGATTCAAGTTGAATGAGCTATTAAACTCATGTTGTAAAAGATCAAGTCAAAGAGTCAAATTTGAATGATTTGTATAAGTTCAAAGTTGTAAAACTCAATTGGCATGCATGACATGCATGTGTATTAAGTGGCATGCAAGGAATGCATGCATAGACAAGTGCCATGCATGCATACAAAGTGTCATCCATGGCATGCATGCATGTCATGCATGGCATGCATACATGTCCAAGTTATAGGTCGAGTGGGCATGGCATGTAGTTCCTAGTCAGGTGTGAGTGATGGTTCTAAATTCCAGTTCCAAGTCGACTTCTAAGTTTTTTTGAAAGTCGAGTTCCAAGTTCAATGATAAGTTCAGTTCCAATTATATGCTGAAGTGTCTAGGTTCAATTCTAATTTGGGACTGTTGAGTTAAAGTTCAGTTGAATTCACATGCAAATCCTAGGCTAATTCGAGCCTCTCCTATCCTCCTTTAAGGAAGTAGCTGACCCTCATTCTATATACATTACAGTCTATGTGTGAGAGAGTTGATGAAGGTGCGTAACAATCCAGGGAGAAGGAGATATCAATCTAATACATAATGTAATAGAGGAACATATCAGTCCCTAACATAAAGCATATAATAGACCTATGACAGGTGTAGAAATAAGATGTGATAGTACACAGATAAGGCACATATATCAGCTGTAACAGGGCGTGTAATAGCAGGTGCAATAGCACCTGTTATAGAGGTGTAACAACCAAAAAGAATGCATGTATCAATATTGAACTAAGGCACATGCATCAACCATATAATAGGTGTAACAACATCATGTAACAACCATATAAGGTGCATATATCAAACCTATAACAACATCGAACATAATCCATAAAGAAGTTGTTGTGATAGTCTATCAAAGGTGCCTATAATATAGTTTTATATCAACAAGAAGTCAGTCTAGGTTGAGTCATTGGAAAGCTCTTTGTGAGAAGAATTTTCATGGTGAATTTTTTAAGTGGTCAATCATTATCTTTTCAATAAAGGAAGATTTGTTTTTTTGGGTTTTTGTCCCTATATAGGGTTTCCTCATGGTACTTGTGGTGTTCATACACATGTTGGTTACTTCTTATGGTTTTCAATGTTCAGTTATGAATATGCATTGTGAATCTAATTTGAAAAATACAGTAATAATTTAAAGAAGCCCACAACCATATGATCAAGCTCCTAAATGTAACAAATGCTACTTTCCAATATCCTCCAAGTCATGTTTAAGGGGGAAAATGTTGATTATTTGGGTTGGTTATCATTGATGTCAACCCTTGAAGAAAGTCCAGTAGCGAATTCTAGTAGCACAGAGGTTTTGGTAATGGACCCAAGTTTGTTTGATGTATAATGGTATGAGTTTTCATTGTGCAATCATATATGAAAAATTCAAGGTAAAACTCAAGTAGGAGACATAAAGGAAGGGAAATTCATAGAGGGATCTTACAAAATTGAGAGGAAAATTTGTTGAAATATGAACTCTTCTCCTTTCCAAGAATTTTGCTTAAATGGAACTTCATAATTCCATGCTTGCTTCATTAAACCTAACTGTCATAACTTCTTCAAGAGGCTTTCGAGGATACTTCTATAGCTTTATTAACCCAAACTTTTATATAATAGTCTCTACCCTTACTCTAAGTGAAAACATTTCACTTTTAATCCTACTCAAAGTTTCAACATAAGAGGGATGCAACTTAGTTTCGTAAAAAACATCAAAAAGGAAGAATCTAAAGTACAATAAATTAATATGATTGCAAGTGAATTTTCTCCCCAAAAATAGTGGTATGATTGACATTTTCTATAACAAATTCAATGGTGCATCTAAATATCTATGCCCTACGATTTTTATCTTTTGTATTTTGTATTTTTCTTTTTATTTATGTTGTTATATTGATGTTTTTTATGTTTTGTTTTGTTTTTTTATGTTATGCTTTGTTATAACACAAATAATATATATTATATAAATACTATGTTATAATCAATATACATTATATATATATATATCACTACTAATTTATAATTGCTAACACCTAGCCTATAACCTTAATAACCCACATAACCACTAGCCGACATAACAATGATGATGACGACAATGATGATGACAATGTTGATTATGGTGATGACAATGACGATGGCAACGACGATGTCTATGATAACGACAATGACAATGACTACGATGACAATGACTATGATGAGGAGTAGTACACTTACAATGTTGATTATTGGTGGTGACAATGGCGATGAGGATCATGACAATGATGAAAATTATCATGACAATGACAATATTATGATGATCGTGACAATGGAAATGATGATGGTGTTAACAATGATGATGACAACAATGATGATAATGATGATGATGATGACTAGGATAATTATGATGAAGACGATGACGAATAAAATGATGACGATGATGATGATAATGATGACAATGATGATGACCATGAAAAAAATGACCAAGAAAACAATGACTATAAAAATTAGCATTTGAAGTCATTAAAGGTGAACATTCCCTTATTACTTCATTGCTTTGATATATGATGATTGTTCCTGTTTATATGAAGCAAAACTAACCATTATTTGATTTATCAATTCCTTGTATGATTATTCCTAAGGGCACTAAATGGATTCTAACCTAATACCTCCATGGTAAATCTATTAGTATCCAACCAATAGTTTTGAATCTACATTAAAACTTCAAGGCAAAGGGGGTTTTGTAAACCTTGGCTCTCCTATATTTGTCTTGAAAACCTAATTTCATTCTAGGATCAGAAGTTAAAATATTATGCTAAACCAATTGAAGGACATTGGAAAACAAAATTGAAATTAATGCACTTTGATCATTAGGTAAACACATCAACCTATCAAAGTCAATGTTAATTTGTATATTCAAAAAAAATATTTCAATCTTAGTCTTCTTGGAGTGATAATTTGAACTTCATCATATGCTTAAAATCATATGTTTAGTGGATAAAGGGACCTCCTTGTGTACTATGTCCTTGTTAACCTAGCTCAAACACATTGGATCGCCCACTCTCATTCCACCAGTGAATGAGTTGAAATCCCTTGACAATAGATTTTATAACCCAACAAGTATTCATGTGCCTAATCTCCCAATTGAGTTTGTTGGTAAATGTTTCTTGATCGATGTCTCAACCATGACTAGTATATCATATTACAATATCCTCCATGAACATGATTACATATATGCCATCAATGATATGGTATATTCACTCTTTCATGTCATGAAATTCCCTCATGTAGGAACCATTGTCACAATTGATTGGGTCAATTAATGTGATCCCTCACAATGTCCAACACCTAACATCCTCACCCATTCTATCACTCTTATTGATCCAATGAACTATGTGACCACTTCCATTACTTATGCCACATTGGATCCCATTGAGTGTGAGGCAATGGTTCTAGAACCACCTCCTCACCACTTCGACTTGGAGGTTGTTTATATTTTTTCACCCTTGGGAGTATCTAATTTGGTGCACAAGTGTAACAAAGAATACCAACCAATGGGATGGATTGATTGGTTCAAGTATAAGATGAAATGTGTACAAGTGTGAATGCTTAAAGAATGGTTGTTTATTTTCCTTAACATGCAAATAAGAAAGACAAAGGAATATGAGTGAAACAAACCTTATGTGGTAGCTTCGTTTTGAACTACTACTTGTTTTTAGTACACAGGGAGGTAGATCCACACACTATAGCTTCATCTATGGACCTACACACAATAAAAAACAAATATAGCACTACACACAATTATTCATAATATTAATATGTTTAAAATTGAGCTTATTAGTAGATATAAAAAACCATTGTAAGAAATGTGTTAAATGGGTGAAAGAGAACCCAAATATTTATATTAATGAAAATTGGGGAACAAATTTACAATAAAAGAAAAATGTCACATAGGAGGAGCTGTGAACATGACCTTCACATTCTCTCTTCAATGTGTTATTTTCCTTTTCAAGGATTTCTCTCTCTATGTTGTGGTTGTATCTAGAAGTGGCTTGTTTCCTTAATGGAGGAAGAAATACTCAAATGACACTACTAATGAGATATAATGAACTTGAACTAGAAACTAATGCTTGGGATCTGCTTGAGTAACATAACTTTACATTCATTAAACTCCTTCCATTCATGAGAAACCCTTGTATTTATGGGTTTCCTTAAGATAATTCCATGCATGGAAAGTGAATATGTTTCCCAAGTTAGGACATTCTTGGCCTGATAATTATAGTACTTCATCACTAGTGGTAGAAAACATGAGCTTTTGATATTTTCCTAGTTTCGCTAGTACATGAAAACCACTTGATTTGTGATAATTAATAAATTGAAACCATAGAGGATGATCACATGAGTATTGAAGGATTACTTGCATTGACTGTGTGACCTATATAATAAATGTATCGTGTAGCCATAAATGTGTACAATTGCATGATTTGACCTTGAATCTCCATAGGTAACTAACATCTTTCTCATGCTTTGATGTTACATTAAATTCATCATGTTGGTATATGGCCATAGTTGATGATTTTGGTGAAAACCATTTTAACTATGAAAGAAAAGAAAATAGTGTAACAATATATGCCCCCTAATGAATGAGGTTAGGAGAAAAAATATATAACTTAAATGCATAATCTATACTTTTATGGAATTGAGATGGAGATAGATTCGTTAAGGTGAACACTCATAAGAAATTACCACCCCCAAAATTTACCCTAAATAAGAAATCGAATAAAAGTTAATTAAGAGGAAATTATCATGGCTAATTATATAGTAAATCATGTTTTACTATGTTGTCATTGATTTCAAAGGATTGATGTCAAGTATTTTCATAGTAATGTGTTTGTAAAATTGATGTAATTGATGAAAAAGGGTTGATGTCATATAGTGTCATGTCATGGAAGTTGTATCATTGACTTTATGTCATGTTTGATAGGAAGAACCAAATGGATGAACTCCAAAATGGTCCCCTTATGGTGAAATCCCTCATGGGAAGACACTTTTCGAAGTCTAAATGGTTAAGGGGTTGAGTCATTATAGATGTGTGGTTAATGGACCCAAGTTTGGTAAGGAATAATGTAATGAATATCAATGAATCTGTAAGAGAGAATACTCTAGATAGATAGTGCTCATCTTGTTGTTTTTGGTGATATGTGGAACGTCCAGATAAAAATATCAAAAGATCATTCTGCAAGAGAGACTATGCTAGATGGATAGTGCTCATCATGTTGTTTTTGATGATATTTGGATTTGGATGTCCTTATCCTAGATCCCAAAAGGGACCTTGGGGAGAATTAAACAACTCTACATTTTCTTCTTATGGTTAGGGGAAATTGAGAGAAAAAAATGGTTTTATCCTCTTGGAAAAAATTAAACACTCCTAAATCCATCGGGGTATGGGTCCTAAAAATCATATTCTTCTTTTCTAAATCCTTTGTAGAATTTTGTTTTGGAGGATTATTCAAGGTATAGGCCCATGGGAAGAAACAACAAAGAAAAAGTAATTTCCTTGGGAATCAATTGTGGAATATATACGAAACCCTCTTAAGAAACTACAAAATGGTTCCATATTTGGAAATCAATCCCGAATGATTTTTCCTTAATTGGGAATTGGTTAATTTGGAAAATAGGGAATGGTGCACTTGTTATCATAGGTAAAGACCCGCAGATTAGATGTAAGAAAAATCACATCCTCCTTCTCCTTCTCCTTTCATGCACTATATTCATATATTGGGCATCTACTCTTTAAATCAAGTTTCTCACATGAATCAAGCAACATGGCATTTTCAATGGCTTCCTTGGCAAGAATTTGGCCTTGGGGTTGAGTATGTTGAAAATTGTTCCCATTCATATTAATTATTCTATAGGCTCAATGTTTGATTGTTGAATTGTTTCTGCGAGTCATTTTTTAGTCCAAAAACTCTCCCATACTGTAAATGCATGCGTCTAGTCTAACCATGTCAAATTTCAGTCAATACAATCACAAATTGAAAAAATTTCAAGGTTGGCCCCATTCACATGTCATTTATATGTGCCAGTTTCAAGTACATGAACAGGAAATGCCACCCAAAAAAATGTTAGAAAAATAGGATCGTAGAGAAATAAAATAAAAAAATACGGAAATAAAACATAGAAGATACACAATACAATAGAGACACAGATATACGTGGTTCACCTAGTGTGAGCTACATCCACCATAGAATTTTCCATGTCCTTCCTTTATTATTATTCATCAAATGAAGGGGTACAACCTACAACACACCCATTGTAACTTCCTCTTCTTTCTCTCACAACCTCCTCACTCAGAATATAATATTCACAATAAGGCATAACTGTAATACATTTCCCTCATAAAAGAGGGTTTCTTTCTAGGGAAAAAACCATAACATAATTTCTACCATCAAATCTACAACCTTATAATGAACAGTCCAAATTTACTATGAAATTACAATATACATTTACAAGGAAAATTTTCCTTTGGGGGCTTCCTTGCCCTCGGACCCCGCAGGGGGGTAACACCCCATGCACTCCCTCGCGTGGATGAGTGTACATTCTTTCAGGGTGTAGATTCTTCATGGGGTATGAACACGTCTAAAAACAAAGACCTCTGAATCAGGAAGATAATCAAGCTCCACAACCAGTAATCTCCCACTTGGAGCCTGATCTCAAAAACTCCACTGTTGTTGTATCTATTGGACTATGATCCTTCTTGGACCTGGAAAATTTCTCATCTTCACGTTCATGCTTGAATACCAACTGAAACTAAGAAGGAACTCAATTTCTCCCTAGTTACTCCCTTTGTTAACATGCTTGCAGGATTCTGACTAGTGTGTATCTTTTCCAACTTAAAATGTCCATCTTCCAAGACAGATCGTATGAAGTGGTACCTGAGTTGTATATGATTAATATTTGAATGGAAGGTTGAGTTATTTGCAAGATGAATGACACTCTCACTATCACAATACAACATGTTATTCTCCTTCTTCTTTCCCAATTCCTCCATAAACCTTTGTAACCAAATCATTTATTTACTAGCCTCTGTAGGAGAAACATACTCTTATTCTATTGTTAAAAGTGCAAAAAAATTTTGCAGTTTCGAAATCCAACTTAATGTTGTTCCACCTATAGTAAAATCATACCCTATTCTTCTCCTCCTGCTATCTTTATTACCTTCCATATCTGAATCAACATATCCCTGTAGAATAGTGTTTGAACCTCCAAAACATAATGCATGAGTAGTAGTACCTCTCAAATATTGGAGAATCCACTTTACTGCCTCCCAATATTCTTTACCTGGGTTGTTCATATACCTTCTCACAAATCCCACTATATGTGCAATATCTTGTCTTGTGAAAACCATCGCATACATCAAGCTATCAACTGTTGATGAATAAGGGACCCAAATCCTTCATCACAAATGAATTAGCTAATTTTTTCTTGAGCAAATTTATATCCTACATATTAGATCCTGCAACAAGCATCTCATATACATACAATAGAAAGATAATATAGCTTCCATTTTCTATCCTTTTAAATTAAATGCAGTTATCAAAATGACATCTACTATAACCTTGTTTTGTGGTTGTTGCATATAAATCTCTTCCTCCAAATCCCCATGGAGAAAAGTTTTTTTTACATCTAACTGCTCAAGATGTAAATATTCTACTACCACAAGACTTAAAATATCTCTAATTGAAGTCATTTTAACAACAGGAAAAAATATTTCATCAAAATATATACCTTTCTTTTGTGCAAACCCCTTTACAACAAGTCTATCCTTGTACCGTTTTTTTCCTCCATCTTCTTCCTTCAACTTGTAAACCCATTTATTATGCAATGCTCTTTTTCCTGCAGAAAACTAAACCATATACCAAATCTGGTTATTTACTAGGGAATCCATTTCCTCTTTCATACCTTTCTCCCTCTTCTTTTTGGTGTCTACCTGGATTGCCTCTTCATAACATTCTGGTTCACCAGAATCAATCAATAATAAATAATACAATGAAGGAGAGTATGGTTCAGGGGGTCTACTTAACCTAGTAGATATTCTAACAACACTTGTAGGAGTTTGAGGTACTTGTTGCTCCTTTTGTTGTACATTTTGATTTTATGGTACCTTTGGAATTTATTTTTTAGTGATCTCATCAAGCACTGTGTATTTTGTTTTTTCTTTTTCTTGTATCTTTCCCTGTAACTGATCTTTGTACATGACATTTTCATTGAATATGCCATCTGTAATCTTAATTATTTTGTGATTTTCATAATACCATAAGAGATAACCAAAATCATTAACACTGTATCCAATAAAGGTACACTTCTTGTATTTTTCCTCAAGCTTTGTTCTATTTTCTTCATCAATATGGAAAAATGCTTCACAACCGAAAGTCTTCAAAAAATAATATTTTACCTTTTTACCTGTCCATTCCTCCTCTAGAATTCCACCATCCAAAGAGCTTGGAGGTCCTCTGTTTATTAAGTAAAAAACAATATTTACAACATATTCCCAAAACTGTAATGGAAACCCAACATGCAATATATTACTCCTTGCACACTCCATGATTGTCTTGTTCATCCTTTCTGACACACCATTTTCTTGTGATTTTCCCGTAACTCTCTTCTCTCTATGAATCCCATGGTATGAATGGTAATCATCAAAATCCTTTTTCTAATATTCACCTTCATTTTTTGATCTGAGACACTTTAACCTTTTTCCTGTCTCATTCTTAACCAAACATTTCCATTTCTTAAAAGTATCAAAAGAATCATATTTTTGTCGAATGGAATAAACCCAAGTTTTTCTAGTTTCATCATCAATAAAAGTAACATAAGAATGAGAGCCACCAAGATATGATACCTGAGTTGGTCCCCATACGTTTGTATGCACAAGATCTAACCTTTCACTCTTGTTTTCTTTTCCCACTCTCAGAAATCCGACTCTCTTCAGTTTTACATAAACACAATGCTCACAGAAATAAGAATCAATTTGTTTAAGATTTGGAAACAAATTTCTTTTGTGAAGTATCTACATCCTCTTCTCATTCATGTGTCCAATCCTATGATTCCAAAGTGTTGTATCCAATCCTGTAGAAGCTAAAGAGATAGAAAAGTCAGTATTACCATTACATAAATACAATGTACATGCATTCTCTCCTTTTTATATCACCAATGATCATTCGGTGACTTTCCACACCTTATATTTAAATATAGATATGCAACCTTCACTTTCTAGCTACCCCGTTGAAATTAGATTTTTCCTTAGATATGGAACATGTCTTACCTCTTTCAATAACCATTGGTTTCCATTCCTTTTCTTTATTTTTACCATTCCAATTCCAATATTTTTTCATGGTGCATCATCACCCAAATGAACCTATCCCAAATCACATTGAACATAATATAGAAAATGTTTCCTATGGGGTGTGGAATGAAATGAAGCCCCTGAATCTACTACCCAAGACTCAGAAATATTATCTACACAAATAATCAAAGCATCTTGTAACACATCACCTGTTACATTTGCTTCCTGATTTTTCTACCATTGTCCATCTCTTTGTTTCTTTGGAGCTCCCTAGTATTTCTTCAGATATCCTTTCTTTCCACAATTCCAACACTCTATCTTTCCTAGTCTGGATTTGGATCTGTCCTTCCTAGAATTCCCACAGTTCCATGATCCCTTTCCTCTATCATTTTTTCTTCCCCTGTTCTCCATGTTCAACGCATTACTTGATGTCTCACCTGTGATTTTTCTCGCCATTTCCTCACTAAGGATAACACCAACAACATCATCAAATTTTAAAGTGTTTGAACCAGAGACAGAGTTACTTACAGCCATGACCAAGTCGTTCCATCTTTTTGGAAATGGGAAAAATATTATAAGATCCCTTACCTCATCATCAAAGTCTACTTTTATATAACTTAGATGATTAGTAACCGTATTAAATACATTTAAATGATCTACAACAGACCCACCTCCTAACATATTCATATTAAATAATATCTTCATTATAAATTCCTTATTGGACATCGAGGGTTTTTCATATAGTTTAACCAATGCATCCATCAACTCCTTCATTGTATTTTCTTTAAAAATATTCAAATCCACCGACACTACCAGACTCAGTCGTATCATTCCTAGTGCCTTTCTATTAAGAACCTCCCATTCTTCATCCTTCATGGTCATCAACTTCTTTGCTATTCCACCCAATGGTAGGAATAGATCCTTCTGATATAAATAATCTTCCATCTGCATCTTCAATAACTGGTAGTTTTGGTAGTTAAATTTCTCTAACCTAAACTTTTCATCCTCCACCATTTCTCCCACTTGAACCAGGAACCCTCTTTTCCTGCGAGTTACCTTTCTGTTGATACCCGTTTTTATAAAAATAGGATCGTGGAGAAATGAAATAAAACACATAAGATACAAAATACAATAGAGACATAGATATACATGGTTCACCCAGTGTGGGCTACTATTGATTTTATCATAAGCTAGGTTAAGCATGAAGTTCATTCCATTTTAGCATTTCACTTAACCATAAAAAATAATGTTGCAACAACCAATATCACAAGAAGAAACACCATGCACAAGAAGACAAGAAGTATCATGGGAAACCCTTCTCAACAAGGGAATAAAAACCAGCCAAATCCTTTGTTATATTCTTCAATAGAAAGACCTCCACTAAGATAAACCCTAGCACACAAGAGGGTGCTTCAAACCCCAGAAATCTAGCGCCCAAGAGAGGTGCACACCTTTTCCCAAGTAGATGTATTTGATGAAATTTCCAAACTCATAAGGAAGATATGATTCCACAATGGGGAATCATCCCTTACTTTTATTAGACTTTTCCAATCAATAAAGGCGTCTATTGGCTCAACAGGGTCAACCTCTCTAAGTCAGTATATAATTTTTTATTATAATTATAATTATAATTAATATTAACCATATTAATTATCTTTTAAATTTATTATTAATCATAGTAAGGTGGGGACGACCTATACCCAAGAGCATCGCTACATCTCAGCATGCGCCAGCTAATAAACACGCATGGTGCACATTCAAGAAAGGAGAGGTGTCATCCTCTCATTTTTGCCTTGAGAATCCAAGGCGTGATTCAGGCATTAATTGAAGACAATATGGAAGAGCCAAATCGTGCTTTCACACAAGCTGGAGATAAGGTCGCCATTAATAGGCTGACGACATAATGGATCTGCGTTCGATTTGGAGCTGAATTTCCATCATTGTAATTTGGCCTTTAGATAAGCATTAGGAATGGTGATTTGACAAGATTTTTTATCTTGTGAGGGAAGCTCATAGAGCCCCTCTTTTATAAATTGATGTATTGTTTCTAAGTAGAGGTTAGATAGGATGGGTTAGACAAGTTGAAGAGGATAGACAAGCCGAGTTGTAAGGAGTGATACAGAGAGTCGAGACTCAGTTGTAGCTCGAACTCCACCATTGTAATTTGGCATTCCACCATTAATAGAAAATGGCGGTTTTTGCTATTTTATCTTTTTGTTCAATGGACGTTGTGTTATGAATGCCATTTTCATGCTTGTGAATTGTAGATGGATGTTAGAAATTATTTGCAAGGATAGAAATATAGTTTCCTGTTCGCGAGTGTGTTAAGTTAAGTCTAGTTCTCTAGGATAAGTGCAAGAAGTGTGCGATAGAAAGAGGAAACTCTATAAGCCGATGCAAGGGGTGTGTGTCTGATCTAAGTGGATTCAGAAGAGAAGCTGCCAAGAGGGAACACCATATTAATTTACAGACCGAGAGAGAAATTTCAAGGTGGTTAAGTCCCTTGAAAATAAAGACTGTGTGGAGAGAGGCACAATGCAAAGTTAATGAACACTGTGGAATACTCTGCTAGGAGGGCATCGAGCTTGCGTGAGCATACCAAGGAACTACACGATTGAAGGTGTAGAAGAATCCCATAATTGTTGAACATTCTGGTGAAGGAAGGCTTTGCAAGAAGTGCAACGAA
>JASDQU010710943.1:6789-17008 GCA_032191745.1 Picea mariana
CGTAAACAACCAAATACATATGTAAATGCATGAATTCACACTTAAATAACAGTAAATGTATACATGCAACATATACAGGAAATACCCATAAATATACACAGTTACAACTGCACATATGATAACCCATAAAAATAAGCACATAAATAACAATGCAACATGTAAATTTATCACACAATTGGCACTTATCTTGGTAAGAATGTCACCAACTGCGTGCAAACCTCCCACGAACCTCCCAGCCTTAGACTACACTGTTCATCACTCTCAATAGTGAGTCACCCCCAAGCTAGGACTAAAATCCACCCAGGTAAAGGGATTCCTAACTAGGCTAAAGGCTCATAGACAATAGGAAAGACTCCGTCTCAGGTGCTGAATCAAACTAAAAACCTACAGTCCCTCATTCCCCACATGCCAATCCCACCTAGGAAGTGTGCCCCTTCTCTGCTCAACAGTCCTTCAACTGTCCCACTTCCTTTCTGGGCTTCAGCAATAGGTTGGACAGGAAGTCTCAAAGCACTGTCGCTGAAGTTTAGCACCTTCAAGAAATCAATTCCCAACAATTCTCTCACCCAGATAATTCCTCACGGGCCTGACAACCCGCCTCTTCAATATCCCATGGGCCTGACAACCCACTTCTTTAGTCCAACTCCCAAGCTAACTAGATACACCAACACAAAATGGCTATGGATACAGGTTCAGGTAGAGTCATGAAGATATGAAGGATAACTCAATGGGTGTGTGCATGCTCATGGATGATTGACTGGATGACTGAATGATGGGAAGAATGATGGAAAATATGGGAAAATGAACTAAGTCCCAACAATATGTATGCATGTCCCAAACTTGACACTTGTCATATTGGGAGCTAATTTGGCCCACTTGTACCCAACTTTAGAACTTAGGATAAAATAATTATCCATACTTTATGATTTAAGAAATATTAATATAATATTCCTCTTTGGCTTAATCTCCCTAGCTTAGCCCTTTCCCTTAACTTTTAGCCCTACCCTTTCCCTAACTAGTGGAGTTTAGTCCCCCATACTCTTTTATCGTGGTCGGTCTATGCGCAACGATGTATTTTATATTAATTATGAGAGATATACAAAAATAGCCGCATTGGCCTTTAACATCTAGGCTCTCCGGCCTAATCAAAACATAAACATCCTAGCTTGTAATAACTGGCTCACTAACTACAATTTCCATTATTATTCCCATTCTTTGTATGTACATAATCTTCCTCGGCACCCGGAGAAGCCGCTTCCCAAGTACAACCCCGAGACTTCAGGTTTACCTTAAGATCATATCAAGAAGTTCATACTCACGATTAGACTCATGAACATTCAACATCAAGACGTAGTCTGCAGACTTTTCCCCTACACATTTGAAAATTTAGCTTCCACATGGTATTTTAATCTGCCAGTAGGATCTATAACTAGCTAGACAAGGTTCCAGAAAGATTTTCTAGATAAATTTGCAGAGGAAACTACTACAGGAGCTTTGATGTCTGAGTTGTTCTCAACCACCATGAGTTTGAAAGAAAGGTTCAAAGATTTCAATCAAAGATTCACGACCATCTTAAACAAATTCTAGCCAGCGGAAAAACCAACTCAAGAATTGCAGATCGAGGTTTATGCTAACGCACTCCTAGCTTCTATTTCTATGTTTGTAAAGAGAGTCGCTAAGCAAACCCTGGAGGAAAATTTTGAAGAGGCTAAGACAATAGAATTCCATATGAAAGGATGTAAAGAAGGCCAGACCTCTCTAGTAAAGAAAGAAGACCAACCCCCTCCCAGGAGAGGACTCCTTCTAAGTAGACCATCGGGGAAACCAACTGAACACGCTCCTGACAAGGGTAATGGAGATATATAAGATATACAACGCATGGTTAAGAAATTATCAAATGAGATCATAGACATGAAGAGAAATGCAGGAGAGTGAAACCTAGGCCAAAGGCCCTATAAGCCTTTCTTTAAAAGGAACCATCCTTTCAAAGCAATTGAACCTCCCCCAACTAACTTAAATATTGATCTAGGGAAGGTTGTGTCTGATTCTTTCTGTACTTATCATTAGGAAAACCACTCCGAAAGAGACTGCCCTCAATGTGTACATGCCATGAATTTGATGGCCAATCTGTTTCTAGATGAAGTCTCCCTAACCAAATAGCCAAGTAGTTCGGTTATGAATATTGTTGACCAGGAAGAGATTGACCCACCACGAGATGCAACCATACTGATATGGGATCTCGACCTAGTCATGCCGTCTGACGACCTGTTTGAGTCTCATGAACAACCTGCAAAATTTTCGGTGGTATAGACACGTAGTAAGGGCCCACTTGGCTCGAAAGATATCGACGTCACCCAGGCCTCAAAAAGTAAGTTAATGCCCGATCGCCCGAAAACACCTTTCGCTCTCGGTAAAAAGTCTATACACATTCATACAGAAGAATCGCCCAAACTGGATTACAACGTGGTCAAATATTTGAAGAAGCTAAAGAACAATATATCAGTTATGGACATATGTAGGATTCCTAAACAGAAGGACTTTCTGTTACAATCTTTGAATTCAGTAAAAAAACCGACGACGGGTAATGGTCTAGAAAGAAATCTGTTTTCCACAGATCTGGTGGGAAAACCAACTGTGAACACTTGTTCGGGAGATAGAAAGGAAAATCCTTTCATCCCACCTTTCCTCTTAACATTCAAAGTATTCAATAGAAACCTTCAGAAATGTTTGGTAGATTCTTGAGCGTCTTCCAACATTATGCCCTTGTCTATTTGCAAAACATTAAATGCCATACCTCTCAAAAAGAAAAACATATATATACATTGCATATATGATTGCATTACCTGCATCCATGACTGTACAATTTGTTACTTTATCTGCAATTAATTGTGATTAAATATACAATTTCATTATCTTAATGTATTGTTGATTGGTATGAACTATTTTAGCTTTCAATAACACTATATTTGATTGTATTCAATCTTATTAGTCTTGCTCCTGATCATGATATGTTAAAGTAGAGTAGATATATAATAGAACTTTTAATTTCATTTCTACTCTAGATAATTAGATCAAGATTTATATAAAATTGGTGAGAACCAATCCAATTGTCTTATCCATCTCAAATAACCTAGTGGTGACCAAGCCCACATACTAGTTGGAAGTGCTATTCCAAATGAGAGAGATCCTAATTGGGGCTTGCCATCATGCACTCTCCTTTACCTTCTTGACATGCCAATTTGACCCGTCAACACAAAATAAGGGGATTTTGAAGCCAGGTAGTCACACAAAAGTATATTAATCCAAAGACTATTGAGGATTGGTTTATAAGACCTTCTAAATCCTACAATAATGTCTCAATTTTCTAGAAATTTGTGGTCTTATCCTTTCCTTCAATTGGTATATGGTTAGTGTGGAGTGTGGAAAAAGGTAATAAGGTTAGGTTGGGTGAAGACGCTAGGATTGGTTGAGAGGAAAATGTTACGAGAAAAATATCTCTATGGCTAGGGGTAAACCACAACATATGGAAATGCCTGTAGAAATCAACTCTATTCTCAGGTATGCTATATAAATGAATATTCTAGAAAGACAAGACAAAAGGCCTACCTCATCCAGATGTTCGATGAAGTCCATTGTTGAGCACTTGACTCAAAGCAATACACCTGCAACTTGTCCTCAACAACCAAGAAACACAAGCATATGGTAATAATATATAATGTTATCAAATTCAATAGCATAATCCATCAACATTCATAACAAATATGACCATGGAATAAAAATTCAAATATTTGCAAGATATTAATTGGATGAGAAAAGAGTATTTATATTAAAATGTAATAAAAAAAAGTGAATGAATTACAAACTTCCGTGTCGTCACGGTTTGGAGCTGAGAAACTAAGTCCCTTCCAGCTGGGCCTCCACCACTTCAATCCTCCACCAAAGGAAAGCTCATATAAGAGAGACAATGGGGTTCTCAATCATGTAGGGAAGATCTTGGGGGTTGAACAATGTGTTCAAACTTAAAAGGGCAAAGGGATGCAGACTCAATATGAAGTGAATAATTTCTTCCGAGTAACTTTTCTCTCAAAGTTGAATTATTCTCATATCTTTTCCATAGATCAGATTTGGCCCATTTATAGCCTTCAAGTGGAAATCTAGGGCCGAGTTAGAACGTTTCTAGTATATGGAAGGTCAAGGATCATGGATCTCATGACGTGACATGGAAACCCGACAACATTTTTTTAATTTTGGACACAAAACCCGATGTACGCAGACTGTAGTGGTGAAATCCACGTATGCACATGTTGTATAATAGAGAGGGCACGTATATGTGGAAAAATAATGTTTTTAGCTTTGGGATTTGCAAAAAGAGAGTTCAAGTCTACATAGGGAAATGGAACAAGGCCTTCTGGGAAAATTTGCATAGGGTGGGGAAAATATTGCTATAATAGATGCCCCCTAATGTGTGAGGTCAGAGGAGTATCTGCGATGGACAAAATACATTATGATACTCAGAAGTGGAGTAATAGGGACCCAGCTGGATGAACTAGTTGCTCATTACAATATACACTGACTTTGTGAACATGGATGCCAATTTGAATTACACTGCAGATCCATGTGAAAATATACCAGACAAGTGTTCATGGCCATGAATAGGCAATGCACTGGTGGTTACATGCCAAAGGCTGTCATAGTCACGAACAAGTCTTAATAAAACTAGTCTCAGAGTCAAACTGAATTTATCTATATATAATGGAGTACAATCTGATCTCCCATGATCACTAAAGTCACATAGGTACTGGTCCAATGAAATATAGCAACAAATCAGGAGAGATGTGACTATGAATTGATGTCTTCGAGTCTTCTACATGTTCCGCCAAAGGTGAAAGTCTACAATAAAGGAGTTGAGGTTGAACACAATGAGACTTTGTTTGATTACCGATCATTAGGGTATACCGTAAAAAAACGCGAGAAAACCTACCGATAATGAAAGTAGGTATCAAGGCACTGAGTACATTCTTACAAGTGTGAATAAAGGTGTCGGGGTTGAACACTTGAGGAATCCATCGATAAAGAGGCATTGATGTATTCCCAACTATCGATGCTGAGAGAACCTGCCACTAATGACTGCAAGCCTCTAGGTACTCATAGGACTCTATGTCTCATCTCCAGAATAGATGAATTGAAGTCGATGGAAGGAGACCCACTGAAAGGAGAGCATTGAGGCATATCTCATCATTCAACAGGAGGTACAAAGTAGGATCTTGATGATTTGGAGTAAATCGAACGAATCACATTTTCATGACCAACGACCCTGTGCATCTTTCGCATGTTCCAGATGCAAGTGGTACACGAAAAAGACCCTCTGAATAACAAAAAATAAGGAAAATTGTTGACAAAGGAGAGGAAACCACGAATAAGGCTAATGGCATCCGAGAAACTACATGAATCCCAATGTGAATAGATTTCTTGTTGTCGAACACAAGGAAAACCACCCAGTTAATGACCAATGATTAAATGTTGACTTTTAGGTTCAAGGTTACCTACCAATGTGGAAAGTAGGACCAAGGTGCACAATAGTACTACAATTTCATGTAACTTTGAGACACATTGAGGGTATGACCGGCATGCAAAGTCAAGAGTTCTGAGGAATGACCAACACAGGTTGATAGACACCTTTTCAACAAGAGCATGAGACACATAGAAGACTCTAGCAACATAGACTCAATCTTGAAACTTTGAGATGTAGGAGGCACCAATCAAACTCTCCATAGGGACTAGAAGAGTAACCAGTCGGGGGAGTAAATTATCTATAAAAAAATCAACTTCCTAATGTCATGCTAAACCAAAAATTTTGATGAAAAGTGGACTCAAAAATTTTGTGCTATGTTCAAAGGTGACACGATTATTGCAAATATAATATAATATTCTTTTTCTGCCCGTCTTTTTTTTCTTTTTCATAGTCAAATGAATGTTATGATATAGAGGAGGAAACGAGTGTCGCAAGTAAGCAATCTAGTTCTAGAAGTGGAAAATACCTATGATCAATCCAAGGAGGTGCATGCGGGAGATGGACACTTGGGGGGATGTTTTGTCTTGGTATAGGGTGTCAAGCTGCAAAGAATATAAAAAAGGCTCTGCTTGGTTGATGATGAAATTTTTTGAGGTGAGAGGCTTATAACGAAAAAGTGAGAACCGGTGATAGGGTCAATACTACAAGCAAGAGAATGAGATGCAATTACAAATTAATGCCAAAAAATGCCCTTTTTCATAATCTTAGTCTACTTGGTTTGAAAAAGGGATAAATTTACACCAAATAGATGTCCTTTCAAATCCAATTTACGAGTGTGAAAGAGACAAGATCACTCAAAAATCTTTTCATTTTTTGAGAGAGTCGAAAAAGAGATTAAATCAGACTTGTTGGGGGGTTCTAGGTGGAATGTCATGGGGGAGGCTAAGGCTCTTGTGCAAGATTTCTGCGAAAGGTTAAAAAATTACGAATAGCTGACAAAATCTTGGGAAAAGCCAAAGCATTCCAAGTCAAGGATGATAAAGTGCTAGCGGAGGTTACCTTTTCAATGGTATATAAGAGAATGTCTCTTACCTGAAAAGGCATAGGAAGATGAATTGTGTACCCCACAAGACCATTCCAGTCAAGGGGAACTTCTCCAAGACTTGGGGGGAGAGTAAAACTCTCTCTTGTTCAGAAGGTGCAGTACTGGAAATGTTAATGACATGGTCGAGAGATGTATCACTCATTAAAATAGGAGTGGGGTCGGGTGATGATTGCATCGGCATGAATGTCGTGTCAATCAAAGGAGAAACAAAGTGTTGGGAAACCAAAGATGTCTCAGAACCCGTAGGGCCCCCAAGAAAAGACCACACTTCTTGTACCATAGCTGTAGCAGGGCAAAAATGAGTAAGTTGATCTCCTTTGCAAGGCCTGCAAAGGAACTTGGGCTTACCTCGTACACGTATAGGCTTCTCAATTGTATGGATGCCCCCAACGTCACTCACAATGGCTGGCGACATGCTCTCAGCATGACTGGAAGAGCTTGTTGGTTCATCTCCCACATGATGCACAGAGGTTGGAGATGTGATGTTAGTATGACTCATGGCGACTAGAGTGGTGCCCCTAGCATGAATTGCAGCGGCTAGTTGCTAAGTTTGCAAAGGTTGTCAACAAATCTCCAACATGACTAGCAGAGGTTGGTAATGGAATTCTAGTATGACTTGAAGGGACTGGACTGGTGGTGGAAGTTAGTTGTGGCATTTGAGAACAAGGTCCTCAGAAATAATTTTTTTGAGACATTGCAGGCCAAGAAAGATTCTAGTCTACACCCTGTCCTTGTCTGGAAAGGTAGTATCCTCCGCCTAATTGATCCATAGAGATTTGTATGGGCATTATCACTGTATGGGAAGAGACAAAAGTGTTACATGAGTTATTTAGGTGAGGATATATATTTCCCCCATATGAAGAGGTTCTGTGATGGGGGTAACCTGTACCATAAAATTCATTCCCTCCGTATGAAATACTAGAGGATAAATGGAGACCCGCAATGGGAAGAGTGTTCGTAGAAACTAGCATGGTAGATGAAGGATACACTGTCGGGGTGTAATAAGTAGAATAACCACCCATTTGAGCATTGGCTCCTCAAAAAGAGAGACTAGGATTGGATCCGTCAGAGGGGAGATTTCAACCTCCCACAGTGAGAGTCGATTGAAGGATAAGACTCCTCTCAAATGAAGACCCATACAATGAAGCCATTGTGACCCTCGGTGAATGTATAGGCATGTTAAGAGGGAAATGATTAGAGACCTAAGGCATTGACTGAGTATCATAATTCTGCATACCATTATTAAACACAGGGAAATTTGTCCCCATGAAATACGTGAATGTTATGGGGGAGGTAGCAGGAAATGAGGGAACCAAAGGAACTCCACTATCCATGATAATGAAGACTCAAGGCACAATATAAATTCCTAATGTCAACTAATAATCAAAGAGCACACCAAGATAAAACAAAAGGCCAATATGCACACAAACGGGATAAATTGGATGAAAGGGGCCTCCCTTCCTAAAGTAGGTATGCCTCGCCCAAGAGGGGCCTGAGACTCCCTACTAAATATTGGAGGTATCGAAATCAGTTATAAGGGCCCTTGTGGGCTTAAAAACCAGTTGGTCAGATCCCCCTGGAGAGGCAATCCTTCATAAAGGCTGTGTGTTGTCTGACCCTTATCTGACCCAAGGTACTTGCAAAAAGACCCCTGCAAGTAACCTATGTGGTACCTATGTCAAGCAACTAAGTAACCACGATATAACCGATGCACATGAAAACAGTCGTAAGTCAGGTCCACTGTATGGGAAGGGTAACAAAGCACGAAACCTCGAAAGCACCGCCTCTCACCGAGGTAAAGGTTGTTATAGCAAGAGTTTCCTCACCCTATGCAATCTTGCAGAGAGGGCCTTATTCAATTCCCCCATGCAGACTTGCTTTCCCTGATTGATAAATCTTGAGACAAAAACAAATATTTTTCCACTTGTACACACCTTGAAAGCTATAAATCAAGCGTATACACTGGCTTCTCCACTACAACCTGCGTACATCATGATTTGTGCCAAAAAATCAAAATTAAATGTCGGGTTTCCATGTCACGACATGAGATCTCTGATCCTTGGCCTTCCATATAATGGAAATGTTCTGACTCGGCCCTTCAGTTGCATTTTGAAGGCTATAAAGAAGCCAATTCCAAGCTATGGAAGAGAGGAGAGAATTCAACTTTGAGAGCAAAGTTACTATGGAGAAATTATTAGTTCATTATTGAGCCTGCATCCCTTTGTACTTTAAGTCTAAACACAGTGTTCAGCCCCCAAGCTCTTCCCTTATTGATGGAGAGCCTCTTTGTCTCCCTTATATGAGCTTTCCTTTGGTGGAGGATTGAAGTGGTGGAGGCTTAGTTGGAAGGAACTCAGTTTCCTGGTTTAGAACCATGCCGACATAGAAGTCTGTAATGTTTTCACTTCTACTAATAATTTGTTAATAGAAATAATCATTTCCCGTCCAATTGATATCTTGAAAATATAGGTGTTGCGATCAATGGGCATGTTTTTTTTTTTTATATTGATGGATTATGCTATCTAATGTGCTAACTTGTTATATCATCACTATATGCTTGCTTTTCTTGTTTGTTGAGAACTTGTTGTAGGTATAAATCTTTGGGTCAAAGTGCTCAACGGTGGACATCATCAAATGTTTGGACGAGGTAAGCCTCTTTCTTACTTCTCTTGCACATTATTTTATATAGCATATGATGGAATTGAGTCAATTTATACAGTCATACCTGTCTGTAGTGGTTCACCCTAGCCATAGAGAGATTTTCCTTGTAACAGAATTGGCGACCATACTGGGGATAAATCTTCTTTCTTAGGGTTTGAAGTACTTTTCTCCTTAGATTTCTCTCGTTTCTATTGTGTTTCTTGTCGCATCATTGCTTGACAACTCCTGTTCACTCTGGGTCTGAGTTTTCAGCCTTTCTCCCTTGCCTGGCCTTGTTTCAAAGCATATACACACCTTTTTGCTTGACAGTCGCGTATACACGCAGGTTGTCTCACTGCAAGCTGCGTATATACGCTTTGTTTGCCCAAACAGTCACATACACATTTTTCCTTGCCTATTTTCTTGGTTTGGTGTTTGCTGGGTGGGATTTGATGCTTGCTGAGCCTTCTTAGGTCTCTGTAGTGCCTGTTGAGTACCTGTGGGATGACAAGAAACCCTCTTTTGGTTGAATTTTTGGGTGAAGTTTTTTATCTTCATCTTTTCATTTTTATTGTTCTTGAACATTGGGTTGGGTGTTTCATTGCTTTATATCCTTCTTGAGTTATTTGTCTTTTATACATAATAGGGCTATATATCAAGTTACTTTTCAGTCCATGCATTTTTAGTTTCGATATATTGAAAATAAAAAAAAATAGGCATTTTGTATTGCTTGGAATTTTTGTCTTTTGAGTTTTTATCATTAGCTTAGTGCATACAATGAAAGATTGCATTTTTTACTTCTGAATCGCAGAGTTGAATTTGAAAATTGCATCATTTTTAGAAGCATATCATACATTAAAAGTTAAATTTAGACTTTGCATTATTTTCATATTTACTTTCTTGCAGAGTCATAACACCATGAGTTTCATCACCATATCTTTTTGAGTAATCACGGCCATAAA
>JASDQU010710943.1:33908-48919 GCA_032191745.1 Picea mariana
AATATAGACACAGATTTATGTGGTTCACCCAGTGTGGGCTACATCCACCAGAGAAATTGCCAGGTCCTTCCTTTATTATTATCCAGCATATGAAGGGATACAACGTATAGCAAACCCGCTGCAACTTCCTCTTCTTTCTCTCATAGTCTCCTATCTCAGAATACAATATTCACCCTCAACCATAGCCGCAATACATTTCCCTCATAAAAAGAGGGTTGCCTTCTAAGGCAAAAAACCCTAACATAATCTCTATCGTTAGATCTACGACCTTATAATGAACGGTCCATATTTACAATGAAATTATAATATACATTTACAAGGCAATTTTTCCTTCCGGGGATTCACCCCCAAACCCCCGCTGGGGGCCCGCTTTCCCCCATACCCCCCAGCCATGGGGATAGCCCCCCCAGACCCCGCAGAGAGGGTACCCCCCCTCTGCACTCCCCCACGTGGAAGAGTGTACATACTTCTGGGGTGTAAATACTTCATGGGGTNAGGGAAGCCACTCAACCACTTTATCCCGTTTGCATGCATATTGGTCATTTGAATTTTGGTGTGCTCTTTTCTAAGCCCTCATTATGGATAGTGGAGTCCCTCTGTCTCCCTCATTTTCTGCTACTTACCCCATGATACCCACTCAGTTCATGGGGATGAATCCTCTTGTTTCTTATAATGGTATGTAGAACTTTGGTACTCAGTCCGTGCCTTGGGTCTCTAGTCATTCTCCCATTGATATGCCTTACCCCTTGGAATCCTCTTCCTGGTCCACTTATATGAATCCTAGCATTGGATCTGGGGGTACCATGGCCCCAATGCCTGCATCTTTGTTTGATACGAGCTATGTCCCTCAACCCGCTTTCATGACGGGAGGTTGGAACTTCCCCTCTTACAGATCCAATCCTAGTTATGCTCTTTCAGGAGCCAATACTCAGATGGGTGCTTATTCTACCTACTACACTCTGTCCATCTATCCTCCATCCACCATGTCAGTTCCTTTGAACACTTTTTTCATGGAGAGTCCTCATGTATCCCTGAGTGTTTCATACGGGGAGAATGAATTTTACGGTTCGGGATACCTGCTTCATGGGTCCCCTTCACAAGGGGGAAACATATATCCTCACTCGAATAATACTTATCATACTTTCATCTTTTCACAGAACTCAATGATGATGCTCGTTCAGACTTCTCCGAATCAATTAAATGGAGGATACTACCTTTCCAGACAGGGACAGGGGATAAAACGAGATCCTTCCTGGCCTGCAATGTTTCAAAGTCAATATTTCTCTGGACCTTGGCATCAAATGCCGCAATATACCATTAGTCCAGTCACTTCAGTCATACTGGAGCTCCATCACCAACCTCTGCCAGTCATGTTGGAGATGGGTTGACAACTTCTACAAGTTATGTTGACAACCCATACCCGGTCACTGCAAGTCATGCTGGGGGCACCACTTTAGTTTCCACAAGTTATATCAATTCCACATCTCCGACCTCTAAGCACCATGTAGGAGATGAATCCCCCACCATTTCTTGTCATGTTGATAGTATGCTACTGACCATTTTGAACGACACTGGGGGCATTGAGAAGCCCAGACACCTCATACATAAGCCTAAATTCCTTTGCAGGACTTATGAAGGAAATCATCATACTCAGTTATGTCCAGGCACAACTGGGATACCTGAAGCGTGGGGCTCACCTAAGGGCCCTTTAGATTCTGAGGCATCTATGGTTACCTCACACCTTGTTCCTTCGATTGACACGACAATAACACCGTTGCAATCCTCTCTTGATCACACCCTTGTTCTCGAGGGTGATGTATCCCTTATCCCTGTTACCCTACATCCTCTTCAACCTAGAATTGAAGAAGTGGTCGTACCAGTGCAATATCTAGTCAATCCTACTCTCCTCATGGAGAGTGATGCATCCTTCGATCATGTTGTTAGCATTCCTGATCCTGCACCTTCTGGATGAGAGAGAGTCTTTCTTTCACCAAGTCCTCTCCCTCCTAGTTTTGAGGAGATCAATTTTGACTGGGATAGTCCCATGGGGTATCCAATTCCCCCACCTATGTATTTTCTATTAAGAGACATTGTTCGATCTATCACAGAGACTATCTACTCAGTTAGTGCTTTATCCTCCTCGACTTGGAGAACTTTGGGTTTTCCCAAGCTTATATCGGTTATTCGTAGAATACTGACATTCCATAGAAGGCCGATACGGGAGCCTTGGCCTCCCCCATTACATATTGATTAGAACATCGTAACAAGTCTTAGTTAATCATTTCTGACTTGTCTTAAAAAGAGAAAAGATTACCGAGTGATTTGTCCCTTTCATACTCGTTAAATCGGATTTGAAAGATCACGAGTCTTAGTTAAGCTCTTTTTTGACTCGTTATCAAAAAGTGGAAAGATCGTTGAGTGAACTTGTCTTTTTCACACTCGTAAATTGGTTTTGAAGAGACGTCTACTTGGCACAATTTTATCCCTTTTTCACACCAAGTAGACTACAAGACATAAAAAAGGACATTTTTTGGCATTAAGTTGTGATTGCATCTCATACCCCTGATTGTAGTATTGAGCATATAGTCGGTTCTCACTTTGCGTTATAAACCGTTTATCTCAGCAGTTTTGGATTCTCAACCAAGCAGAGCCTTATTTATATCCTTCTCAATTTGACACCCTATACCTAGGAGGGAACATTCCCCTGAGTGTCCATCTCTTGCATGCACTTCCCTACATTGATCATAGGTACGTTCCATTGCTGGAACTAGTTTTGCTTACTTGCGACACTTGTTTCCTCCTCTGTATCACAACATTTGTTTTTTTATGAAAAAACAAAAAAGGACACGTAGGAAGGGAGTATTATCTTATATCGGCAACAATCATGTCGCCTTTGAACAGAGAACAAATTGATTTGATTCCATTCAACATAATTTTGGGTTTAGCATGGCCTTGGGAAGTTGAGCTCGTTACAAGAGTCCTCTCTACCGACTGGTTACTCTTCTAGTCCCTACAAGGAACTTCAATGATGCCTCTTTCATCTCATGATTTTATCATTGGGTCTATGCTGCCAGGGTGCCCATATGTCTCTTTCTCTTGTTCAATGAAAGTATATCAACCTGTGTCAGCCACTCCTTAGAACTCTTGACTTTGAATGTCGGCCATACCCATAGTTTGTCTCAGAATCACATGATACTTTAGTCCTATCATGCACCCTAGCCCTACTTCCATCATTGGTAGGTAACCTTGAACCCAACAATCGACATTTCATCATTGGTCACTGACTGGGTGGTTTCCCTTGTGTTCGACGGCAAGACATCTATTCACACATTGGGATTTGTGCAATGTCTTGGATGCCAATAGTCTTATTGGTGGTCTCCTCGCCTTTGTCAGTAGTTTTTCATCATTAGCTGTTATTCAAAAGGTCTTTTTAGTGTACCGCTTGCACTTGGGACACGCAAAAGATGCACAGGGTCGTTGGTTTGTGAACTTTTTCTTTGTCCAATTTCCACCAAATCATGAAGCTCCTACTTTCTACCTCACGCTGACTGATGAGAGATGCCTTAATTCTCTCCTTTCAGCGGGTCTCTTTCCATCGACATCAACCCATTTATTTTGGAAACGAGGCCTAGAGTTTTATGAGTACCTTGAGACTTGCAGTCATTAGTGGCAGGCTCTCTCGCCATCGATAGTTGGGAATACATGAATGTCTCTTGATCGATGGATTCTTCAGGTGATCGACACCAACTCCTTTATTCACACTTCTAAGAATGTACTCAGTGCCTTGATACGTACTTTCATTATCGGTAGGTTGTCTCACGTTTGTTAACTGTATACATCAATGACCAATAATCAAACGATGTCTCATTGTGTTCGACCTCAACTCCTTTATACACATGATGTAGACTTGCACCTTTGGCGGATTATGTAGAAGACTTGAAGACATCACTATGTGGCTGCAACTTTCCTAATCTGTTGGCTCCTTTTCATTTGGACCAGTACCTATACGACTTTAGTGATCATGGGAGACCTGATTGTACTCCATTGTATACATATATCTTCAGTTTGGTTTTGAGACTGGTTCTACTGGGCCTTGTTCGTGACTATGACAACTTTTTGGCATGTAACCGCATTTGTATTTTCCTATTCATGGCCACAAACACTTGTTTGGTATATTTTTCACATGGATCTGCAATGTATTTTGGAAGCCATGTATGCAAAGTCAGTACAGAATGTAATGAACGATCGAGTTCGTCTAGCTGGTTCTCTACCACTTCACTTCTGGGTTATTTATAATGTATTTTGGCCATCACAAATTCTCCTCTGACCTCACACACTAGGGGGCATCTGTTATAGAAAGAGTTGCCTTACCCTATGCAATCGTGCAGAGAGGTCCTTATTCCATTCCCCCATGTAGACCTACTATCCCTGATTGATAAATCCAGAGACAATTTTTTTTTTTTTCCCACTTCTACGCACCTTGAAAGCTATACATCAAGCGTATACGTTGGCTGCTCCAATACAGCCCGCGTACATCAGGATTTGTGCCAGAAAATCAAAATTAAATTTCAGGTTTCCATGTCATGATGGGAGATCTTTGATCCTTGGACTTCCATATACTAGAAACGTTCCAACGCGGTCGTTCAGTTGCATTTTGAAGGCTATAAAGAAGCCAATTCCGAGCTATGTAAGAGAGGAGAGAATTCAAATTTGAGAGCAAAGTTACTCTGGAGAAATTATTACTTCATTATTGAGTCTGCATCCCTTTGTCCTTTAAGTCTGAACAGAGTGTTCAACTCCCAAGCTCTTCCCTTATTGATGGAGAACCTCTTTGCCTCCCTTATATGAGCTTTCCTTTGGTGGAGGATTGAAGTGGTGGAGGCCTAGTTGGAAGGATATTGGTTTCTTGGTTCTGAACCGTGTCGACTAGGATGTCTGTAATGTTTTCACTTCTGCTGATCATTTATTAATATAAATACTCCTTTCCCATCCAATTGATATCTTCCAAATATATGTGTTATGATCAATGGGCATGTTTGTTTTGTATATTGATGGATTATGCTATCTAATGTGCTAACTTGTTATATCATCACTATATGCTTTCTCTGCTTGTTTGTTGAGAACTTGTTGCAGGTATAAAGCTTTGGGTCAAAGTGCTCAACGATGGACATAATCAAACATTTGGATGAGGTAAGCCTCTTTCTTACTTATCTTGCACATTAGTTTATATAGCATATGATGGAACTGAGTCGATTTCTAGAGTCATACCTATCTGTTGTGGTTCACCCTAGCCATAGAGAGATTTTCCTCGGAACAAAGGTACTATCAAGATCCCCATATACAAATAGATCCCCGAAAATTTATCTGATGCTAAGAAGGTATTGGGGGGATATCCCTTCAACCAACCTCACACGACCTCATCTTTAACTCCGATGTAAGCGAAGTCACCTAACATCACCAATTACACAATGGATTTCACCACTCCCTTAGTTAGACACATATGTGTTGGCAGCCCTACATGATTTTTTCTTTTTCAAGTGACAAATGACAATTCCTGTAGCTGCCTACGCCTCATCCTGTAAATATTTCTATTTGAAGGTGACTATTCGGTTGTAAAAAGGATGTTTTGATTGTTCCTATTTATTTTTATCTTGCGTTTTCGTGCTTGATTCATGACTGGAAAAATGAATTAAGCATTAAAACTTATAATCGTATTGCAATTCTATCTAAGGCTTGGTCTTTAAAAGGGTCAATGTGCTTACATATATTTTCATGAATTTTGTTTTTCTTTGAGCTTATCATATATCAATGAAATACTTGTTTTGATTTGCTCCTGGATTGTAAGCTTATATTTTGGATCCTTTGTAAATATACCAAGAATCGATTGGCTTTGGTTTACAAAAACATATCGATTTTTAACCTTTGCAAATCAAATATACCCATTACTTGTCATGGGAATTAAACACACCATGATCGTACCATGTACTTCGTTTTAGATGGCAGTTTGAATTGACGGGCCTCTCATGACAGATCAAGGTCTGGTGTTATGCTCTGTATCCAAAATGTTCATCACCAGAAATGCCCGAATTTCGTGTCTGAAACCCTTGTGCTTATATTATGGTTGTGCTGGTGTGATTGCTAGTTTTTCTCCTTTGTTATCATCTTAGACTTGTTTCTATTGCTGCTACCTCTTAAGTCCACAGTTATTTCGAGTCACTACCCTTACCATATGATGAAACCCTTGATGTCCACTGTCGTTCGAATTGAGCAAAATGGCACTCAAACTTTGTTTCTTTATGATGACGCAAGTGAAGATATGCAGAGCCAAGGTTGGAATTTGTTTATTAATAATTTCCAGGGGTATAACTTGCATGTGTTCAAAGAATTCACCCTTACATTTGATGGATGTAGAGCTAAGGTGGGTGATATTCAGTTGGAGATCACCGAAGAATTTCTGTGTGAAGCAATAAGACTCCCCCTCACTGGTAAAAAATGGTTTAAAAATTTGAAGTTGGACGAAGTACCCTGGAGTTTGTTCATCACCTCCAGAAAAATTGAATGTTGTGACAAAGGTATTCCGATCTCCCTACTCAAGGTTAGATGGCATGGTTTATTAGCGGTTTTAAAACAATTTATTACTTGTGAAGGCCGTTATGGCCTGGTCTTCCTTTACCATGTGCGATTGCTCATGCATTTTATCGGCCTCCATTTAAATATGTCGTTTTACCTGCTAAGAAGTTTGTATAAAATGTCAAAGAGATTTAAGAAGAAGAACTTAGATTCTAGCGTTTTTCACCATGGTTTGATTAAATTATTGTTGGTTCATCATTTAGAAACCTTGAGTGATGATTGGGACTAGTTTCTAGTTCAAAATGGTTTTTTTACAGAGACTTCTGTAGAAACCCTTGTGGTGGATAAACCTATGATAGAGAAACCTCGAGGGTTCTCAAGTGGAAAGACATATTTATTGTATGAAAACCCTCGTGAAAGGGCATTTCCCGATTAGTCTTTGCGTGAGCAATAGGGTGCAGTTCTAAGGTTATTAAAACTCATGAACATGAACAAATTGTTTGCCATAATCCTACCGTAAAATCCAACAACAAAAACCCTCGCAAACAGTGAAAGAAAATTCAAGAAATAGGGTTTCATAATAAGAGGGCTGGACGACTCATTTCAAGGAGTCTACGTAATAAATCCAAAACTCATGTGAGCTCGATCGATTCGATCGAGATCCATGAGGATTCAGACTTCGAGATTGAGAGGTTTCTGGCATAGGAAGATCCGAATTGTTTCAAACTAGATCAACCATTCAATTATGTGAATAGTCTCCCATAGTGTCTAAGAGATAACAAGAAATTTATAGGTATCAATCTCGGTCAGAGGCCGATAGTGGATAATAGTGGTGTTTTAAGACACAATTACATTCTTCCTCAATAGATTTCCCTTGTTGTACATTGCGAAGTTTGTTTACATTGGATAGGTCAGTACTACACATAAATCCCCATCCTTCAAGCAAGGATAAAATCTCTCGCGACTCAAAATGACTCATTGGAAAATGAAAACCGTGAGCTCAAGGCCAATGCACAAAGACAAACAAAGAGTTTGAAAAGGACAAACAATATCATTATAAAAAATGCTAACAATGTCAAGGTCGTGATCAATTCTGAGATATTGTGATTCAAATTTTGTTATTAGTTGAATGGTAAGATTGGTTTTTATCACAGTTATTCTTTTTGTTATTTTTCTAATCAATCTAGATCAATTTATATTTTTGTTACCAATAATAAGATTGGCTATAGAATCGAGAGATTTTGTAGCCAAGTCAATTCTCATATAAAATTTAGGAATTGTTAGTTAATAAAATATTTGACTTGCTCATTTCATTTTCTTAGGATAGGATGTATCTGATGTTGATCTTATGGGATGGAGCATGCTGGACTTAGTCGATCAACTATCTTGTTTTTGCTTATTTTTGTAAATAGGAGAAAATTCTCATAAATTTTGAAGATTTAGTTTGATCTTGAGTGGCTCTAAGCCCTCTATATTTGTAACTTTTAGATCGTTTTTGAGATCCGATCCTATCTTAGAATATAGGAAGTCTAGCCTTTGTAAACTCTTTAAATACTCCATAAATTGTAATGGAAATCATCTTGGCTGAGGGCATAAGATGGACGAGTGATTCTAAGACTTAATGAAACAACATATATGCATTTTGGCTTTAGCCTTTTGTTAATGATGTTTTCATTTATGTTTTGTTAATCCTAATACATTAATAGGTCTGATAGCTTTAGACTTAATGATCTATTATGTGCGGGATGTTTATATTATAAATATCATCTATAATTTGCTGCTCAAAATATAAATGTTGTGATCATATCTCCAATTAGAATGATAGGATTTATCTTTGAATTTTAATCGAATGATGAAATGCATAGGTTACTTTCAGATTTATCTCATTGTAATTATATGCAATTATAAGATCACAGGGTTATGTTTGTGTTTCCTCCTCTGTCATTAAAACTTAAGCTGCCAATACATGTTTTGAATTTATTTAGAACAATCATAAGGTTCATTGCATATATCTCTCTTGGACGTGGCATTTGGATGTTCTTCACTCGTGCAAACACTTGGATACACCTCACTAACTCACTGACAGGTTAGCCTCTTTATTTTTTCTTAATTCTGTCACTTACATATTAATGAAACCAGAATGTATGGTTCAGCTTTTGACTACCCACGCGTCTATGTTTCATAGTATATTCAATGTAAGATTTGTTAGATTTATAAAGGAAAACAAAAATGTTTTAAATGTGCTTTCTTTATCTACTTCTTAACAGAAATAACTTTTGCATTTGATTTCGTAAGTTTCAATTAAAACTTGTAATTTGCAAATGATGTATATAAGTGATATTAGTATATTTTCTGCTTAAAATACCTACAATAGTCATGTTAGAACATATGTATATATATAATTTATAGTATTTAGTAATTAATTAGTTATTTATTTCTCTTATTTATTTTTATTTAGGAATTTAGATTGGTTAGCGGAGCCATTAAACCCGTCAGAACGAGTTACACCAAATGGCTTGGGTTATTTAGACAACCCTGGACCAGACTCGTTCTTCTAGTTGACAGACAATCATTTTCACCCGTCAACAAATGGCGCTAGAAGGAGGGCCTAAATACAATTGATGGCATGTGGAAGTCCCAAGACTCCGCCCCCACACACTCGTTCCCCTATAGTAACACGTAGTCATTCTGACAACAATGTTACTTCTAAAACAACAACTACCTCGAACAAAAATCCCCAGATTCCCGTTGAGTCGGTAACACCAAACCCTCAAGGGGATGACGTACAAGAAATTGTTTGTCAGTCACTCTTAAGGACACACAGTGATTTGGCCCATATAAAAAAACCTGGTAGGCCACTAAATCAACCCTTAGATTTCTCTAATATCAGAGAACAACTTGAAGGCACTGGTCTGCTTTTAAACCCTCTAGGAGACGATACTATCAATCCTACTGTTACACCTACTCTTGAAGCTGGGGGATATGGTATTCCACCTTCCCCACCTCATTCATCTCCATCCTCTTCAAGAGGAGAGTCATTTGATGAAGGAAGTTCATCATCTAAACCATCTCAGCCTTCGACACCACCTACACCCATGGAAAACTAAAATCCTGCCAAACCATGGTTCGATCAAGATGTTGTGGTTGTACCTGGACCCCAACACCCTTTACCAAAACACCTGGAGAAATGGTTACCTAAGTTCGATCCAGATTCTAAGCAAATCGTTGAAGATCACATAAATAAATTCATGCTGGCCATTAGACTCCGAAGTGTAGAACATGAAGATGTAGTATGTAGAATTTTTCCTTACATGTTTGAGGGCAATGCCTCTACATGGTATTTCTCCCAACAACCACATACCATTGTATCTTGGGACAGATTCGAAACCTGTTTCTTAGATAAGTTCAGAGATGATAAATCTCTTGAATTCTTAGTTATGGAACTTTCTAGCTTAAAAATGAACCCTAAGGAGAAAGTAAAACATTTTAAACAAAGGTTCCTCATGTTAAAAAACCAAATTCCCACTGATTCAATGCCCGCGGAAAACCTTATTGTAGCATATTACACTAAAGCTCTACATAATAATATAACAATTTGGGTTAAAAGATCTAAGAAGTCGACGTTACTGGAAGCCTTCGAGGAGGCAAGACAAATCGAAAAAGATATTTTGAGCTTGAAAGATAATCTTAGTAATGAGGCAGAAATAACCCCATCTTCTAAGAAGAAAATAAAAATTCTTACTAGGCCTCCCCAAACCAAAACCCAATCAGAAACTTCAGACTTAGAAATTTTACAGAAGATTGTCCAAAAATTATCGAATCAAGTCGTAGAATTGAAGAGATCGGTCGAAGAAGCATCCTCAAGAAAAGTAATTTTTAAGCCTCCTTTTAGAAAGCCTTTTCCCCCCAACCGGCCAAATCCGACCCTTGAAGGTCTAAATTTTGAAAGCTTACAATACGCTCTGCAAACTATCCTTGAAGCACATGATAACTTGGTCCCTCCTGAAAGTTCGGAATACATTGTCGAAGAAGAAGTACTCGAAGAAGAGGAGTCATCTCCCAATATCTTCGGGCATTTCTCCAACAGTATTTTTCAAGAAAATTTTGAAACTGTCCATCCTTACAACACCAGAAGCAAAACACAGAGTAAACCCTCTTCCGAAATGAGTAATAATGTGCCCCCGAAACAATTGAAACAAGCTGAAACAAAATAGAATTTAACAACCCCAGTTTTAGAGTATGATTTGATTGAAGACCTAAAAAAACTCAGGGCTAATATTTTTGTTTACGAACTTTTGAAATTCCCTCTTCTTTTGCAGAAAATGCTTTAGAACATTGTAGAAAATAGTAGAAACAACAATATGAACAGTAAGAAAATTGCAGAAATCAGTTCTAAAACAACTCAAAAGATCCCTACTAAAATGACACCTGAAACCCCAGATAAAAGGGATCTCACTGAAAAAACTGTATTAAATGTAGATAAAGTAGTTTCAGGGACATCGACTAAAAATCAGCATAATTTTGTTGTTAATACTCACAAAAATGTCCCCCCTTTCTTGTTAACTTTTGAATTTTTTAATAGAAATGTACATAATTGCATGGTAGATTCTAACACATCATCGAATGCGATGCCTTTATCCGTTTGACAAAAAATTAACACAGAAGTTCAACCTTCTAGTCTTAAAATCATTCAACTCGATTGGATGAATGTTAAAGTAATTGGTGAACTAAAGAATGTGCTCGTTAGGTTATCTTCTAATCCTAAGGTCCACCAGATTATTGACATCATTGTTGTTGATATCCCTGAAGTCTATGGTTTATTTTTGAGAAGGGATTGGTCTGAGCAACTACATGGTTACTTTGCAACAGATTGGTTGCATTTATGGCTGCCAGAAAATGGACAACCAAACAAAATTAGGATTAACCGTGAATGTTATCTCAAGCACACCATGACAGATTTGAATGATGAAAATGAACCATTTACTGCTTCCACTAATTCACTTGAAATGCAGGGAATGAACACCTTCTTTGGTAATTTCATGGCTGAAATTCTCCCCATCACCAATCCAGAGCAACAATCAGAGCTCATGACTTGTACTCAATCAACAACCTTGCCAAATGTGCCAAACACTATTGACAAAGCTCAGATATAGTCACTTTACTTCAATGGATCCAAATCCAAGGAAGGAGTCGGTGCAGGATGTGTACGAATCGACCCTGCAGGTAATAAGACTTTCATTGTCTGTCGATTAGAGTTTGGGTGCACTAATAATACTGTTGAATATGAAGCACTTCTACAAGGGATTAATAAATCCTTGGATATGGACGTAACAAATTTAATAGCGTTCGGTGACTCAGAAATCATGGTCAGGCAGGTAAGAAATTCCATACACTGCTTGTCACCACATCTAAAAAGTTACCAAACTGAGGTATGGAGTTTGATACAAAAATATTCAGCATTTAACATCAATTCTATTCCTAGACTAAGTAATTCAGAAGCCTATTTATTGGCTAATGTCACTTCCAAACTTTTGCCTGCAGGAGGTCTTTCTCCGAATGCATTTTCAATTGAATTATTGTTTAGGCCGTCGATCCCAGACAACATCACTAATTGGAGAGTGTTCAATGATGACCAACAGATCATCAACTTCTTGCATATGGAGGACACTTTTGAAGGTGCAATTATCGATGAAGGCACTCAAAATGAAAATCTTCGTAACTTCACGGTAATATCAGATCCTAGATCTCCTGAATCGACGTCTGATCTGGTAAACTCTATTCCCAGATCCGTTGTAAGACTAGAAAAGTTCTATGATTTGCATGATAAATTTAGAGGATCAGTTAATTGTAAAACAAACATTTCTTCCTTGACTTACGAAATGATAAATCTAGGGACTAAGGATAATCCTCAAATATCAATTTGGGAACGGGATGCCCTGAACAAGAATGATACGCTTTTATAAAACTATTTAAAGAATTCAAGGATGTTTTTGCCTGGACATATGATGATTTAAAAACTTTTGATCCTAATATAATACAACATATCATCCCTATGAAACCACAAACTTAGCCTTTTCAACAAAAATTAAGAAAGATGCACCCCAAATTGGAACCCACTGTCAAGAAAGAACTGAACAAATTATTAAATAAAAAGATAATCTTCCTGGTGAGACACACACAATGGGTGTCCAACCTAGTTCCTGTAAGGAAGAAAAGTGGCGAAATTTGACTCTGTGTCGATTTTCGTAACCTAAACCGAGCGTCTGATAAAGACAATTATCCCATTCCTCCAATGGAACAAATTCTTCAGCAGGTATCTGGTTCCGAAAGACTATCACTACTAGACGGTTTTTTGGGATACAACCAGATCCTCACGTCTCCACCAAACCGGTTAAAAAACACTTTTCGTACCCCATGGGACACTTATGCCTACAGGAAGATGCCTTTTGGGCTTATAAATGCCAGGGCCACTTTCCAGAGAGCAATGGATATTTCTTTTTGTGGTCTCATAAATCAATCTATAGTGGTCTATCTTGATGACGTTACTGTTTTCTCCAAAAACAAGAAAGATCACTTGTCTGACCTTAGGGATGTCCTATAACGATGTCGCAAGTACGACATATCTATCAACCCTAAGAAGTCAATCTTTGCAGTGGAACAAGGAAAAATTCCTAGGTTCATAGTATCCAGTGACGGGATGATCATCGATCCTGAAAGAACTCAAGCCATTGCCAAACTCCCCCCTCCTCCTCCAAAAAATCTATGCAATCCTTTTTAGGCCAAATTAATTTTTTCATAAGGTTTGTCCCAAGTTTCTCAGAAATGGTAAGACCATTGTAGAATTTAATTAAAAGTGATGTTTAGTATCGTTGGGGACCACAGGAAAATCAAGCCCTTGATTCCATCAAAAAATCCATAGTGGAAGCCCCTTCCTTGATGAGTCTTGATTTCTCACAAGATTTCACTCTTTACACTTTCACCTCTGACTGATCTTATGCTGCTGTGTTGACCCAAAAGAAAGTTGAAAGCAATGAAATCCCCATTGCCTTCATGAGATCAGATTTCAAAGGAGCAGAGCTTAACTACCTAGCTGTAGATCAATAGGCTTATGCATTTTTCAAAGCAGTGAAACATTTTGCGATCATATTTGCTGAAATCCAGAACTAAAGTCATTGTGCCTTATCCTGCTATTAGAAACTTGTTAGTACAAAAGGAATTGGGTGAAAAACAGGCAAACTAGATGATATCGTTACATGAGTATGACCTCAAAATAACCCCTATACAAATTGTCAAAGGTCAAGGCCTATGCAAACTAGTGGTTGATTCAGTTGAAGAACATCAGAGTCAAATTAATGTCTCAACTGTAAATCAACATAGTGAAAATCAGATCTACTGTACACAAGTTGGTGCTAATTCTTGGTTTGATGATATTAAGTTTTATTTAACACACGGTTCTTCTCCTTGCCATATCGATCCAAAAAAGAGAAGAGCATTAAGGCTAAAATCTACACCTTTCCAGTTGGAAAATGACGTATTATTCCGTAAGAATTTTGATAGTGTTCTCATGCGTTGTTTGGAAGGAGATGAAGTAGAGAAAGTATTATCTAAACTTCATGCAGATGAAGCTGGTGGGCACTTTGGTGGAGACACCACTGCTCACAAGGTATTAAGGGCTGGGTACTATTGGTGCACGTTGTTCAAAGATGCCCATGCATTATGTTGTAAATGCATAATCTGCCAAAAGGCTGCTGGATGAGTAAAAAAGGCAGCATTCTCTTTGCAACCTATTTCGATAGATTCACCTTTTCAGCAGTGGGGTCTCGACATAATAGGGACAATTAACCCAACTTCTTCACTGCAACATAAATACATCATTACAACAACAAATTATTTTACCAGATGGTCTGAGGCTGCACCGCTGAAAGTGGTAAACACTAATCAGGTGATATCTTTCCTTAACACGAATATCATTACTAGATTCGACATTCCCGAATGTTTGGTCTTTGATAATGCTTCCTATTTTTCGTCCCTCGATATGAGTATTTTTTCTTTGAATAAAGGGATCAAACTTAAGTATTCTTCCAGCTATTACCCCCAAGGAAACGGCCAAGCAGAATCAATGAATAAAAATTTGATCAATATCATCAAGAGGACAGTTTCTGAAAACCACAAGAATTGGCACAATGTGCTTTTTAAAGCACTCTGGGCTGATAGAGTGACTCCGAAAACCTATGTTGGTAATTCTCCTTTCTTTCTCATCTACGGAAGAGAAGCAATTCTCCCTTCTCATTTTCCGTTTCCCTCTCTGCAATTATCACAGAAAGTTCAGGAAGAGGACTGCCCTCCTCTTGAAAGTCGAATTAATGCCTTGTTGAAACTAGAAGAAGTAAGAGCACAAGCAAAGGAGAGTCTGGATCAACATCAACAGATTGTGAAAGGTT
>JASDQU010710944.1:0-13613 GCA_032191745.1 Picea mariana
GCCCACATAAGGATGAGGTCCAAAGATTCCTAACACAAAAATGGACTCCTCAAAAACCTACTATCTTAAATCATCCTTTCCTCCCTCAACCTCAAAACATGGTTTCCAAAAATCCTTCCCCTACTCAAGGGGGCATCGTAGGTACTATTCACCATGAGGGGTCTCCATCGAATGATCCTATTTATATGTGTGACCATATGGAATTATCACCGCCTTACCCATTGAGTTAGGTGGAAAGACTATCTTTATTCCCGTAGATGTCGTCGACGCACCACTTGAGTACAATCTGTTACTCAAGCACACTTGGTTCTATGAGATGACTACATTTGTCTCCCCATTCTTTAGGGTCTTACATTTCCCTCATCAAGGGAATTTTTTTATGATCAATTAGCTTGAATTTTTCACCCCAGACCTTGAATCCAATGCATGGTATAATGTACCCTTTGTCGGTGATACCACACAATTTGATCTGAACATTGGTGCGGGGATGTTCAAATATCCTTCTCTTATGGGTATATTCCCCATTCCTCAACCATCTCCAACTGCAATCATCGCCTCCATCAACATGATTTACTCATATACTAGTGGATCCCTTGGGTGGTACCTCGTCATGAGGATGTTGATTCATACAGAGAATCCATTACCGCTCACTGCAGTCGAGATTATCGATCCGACAATCCAATCAACATTAGTTGATACTGGTTAGCACCTCCATCCTCATATGGAGTCATGGATTCCATTGACAAGCCCAAGGAAGATGAGCATCATCTAGAATCCATCCTCCCTAGTTTGAAACTAATGAGAGTTGACATGATGGGTCTTGATCTAAGACTGGAGGAATTTGTTGGGACAACTAGTAAAACCCCTAGTATTGATCTTTATCCGCCTCGGTTATCTTTTTTATAAATTTCCACTGAATTATTTTCTTCTCCTTCTATAGAAGATTCATGATTCATACCCCCTTTACGTCTTGATGGATCCCATCAAGGAGCTTCCCTAGCTCACGATACTACTCACAATGAGTATATTTGTATGCAAAAATTCGATCCCGGGTGGCATGGTGAGCCATATGATGCTGAAATTGGATCACGAGTTCATTAATGATGAAAAGGATCCTTGGACTGAGCCTAGCCATGGGCTCTACTCAGTGTAAATCATCGGGATGCGTAGTGCCTTGTACATAGGTGTGTGTTGTGAGTGTGCTTTTGTTTTGCATATATCATATCCAAAAAATCCAAAAATATTTTCCTTTTTTGAGATTTCCCTATGTGTTTTGACCTTGGAGTCTAGTTTACATGTGCTAGACAGGATTCTAAGGAATTTTTTATGACGATGGTGACGTCCACTCAACTTGAGGTATATATTCCTAAACTGCATATAGGGATAATTTTTTCCCTGCATTTTCTGTTTTTCATTATTATTCGTCCATACTGCCAGCAATATGCATGTCGTAATTGGCCGGGTACTACCTACCTATCATGGCCACCCTAGTTAGCACCTAAAATTCCATCCAGTGCCCATGCTACGATTTTCCCATAGGCTAGGGAGCCCTCTTTTAGCCCTGCCATGAGTCGAATATTGAGCCTCATTCTCCTCTCTTCACATTTATTTTGGCCATATCCTATGGGGGTTCCTGAAAACTTTTTTGTTTCTTAATGGTCGCCTATGAATTTTCTGCTCGCGTCATGCCTCCCACTGCTAGTTTGTTTTTTTCCCATATCCCACTTACCGCTATGTAGTAGCCTTGACCATATGCTTCTTGCATTATTTGGCCTCCGCTTTGCATCTACCCACCCAAGGAGAGAAAAAATGCTAAGAGTAGACATCACTTGTTGGTACCATTTGCATTCCTCATTGCTTAGGTCAGTTCCATGCACTTGAAAAATAGGAGCATGTTGTTAAGCCACTCGTTCTCTCCCGATGAGTCTCTTTTAAGCTCTTTTCAGACTCTTTAAACATGAAAATATTGTCGAGTGAGCTTGTTTTCTTTCACACTTGTTAAATGTTTTTAAAGAACATATATTCGGTATAAGTTTAACCCTTTTTGGGGTTGGATGGACTACTTACGAAAAATGAATACTCTAGTCCACCTGAAATAGAAGAGTTCTCGTTTTTTTTATACTTTTTTGTGCTTGGGGGACTAAATTTATGAAAAATAACACCGAGCATACTTGTGTCATTCTTTCATGCCCGTTAACCCATGAAGGATACGAAAAATAAAAAAAAAGAGTGGGGGTTATTCACCATTGGTCTATTCACAAAATGGAAGCATCAGTTGAGTCACCCTTGAACATGACATCTGTTTGATTCCTCATCATACAGTTGGGTTTTATCTCTCCTAGGAGACGTCCCAATAATATGAGTCATATATACTCCTTTGGCTGGTTACTCTTCCGGTCATCATGGAGACTGCTTCAATGCCTTCTGCGTTCTTGCACTATATTCGTCCAGCTCTTGTGTCTTGTTGCCAAGTCACCATTGTGTCGTGCTATATGTTCAAGGGAATTTTAAGCTTGAGTCAACCATCTACTATTTTGTTGACTTTCTGAGTCATCCATCCTTGTGTCAATTGTACTTAATACTACTCTCTCTTCACATGATCTCTTGGTGTATGTTTCGCGTCGATTAATGGGTGATACAGTAAGACCCTCATTCGAAGGATATACTCCTATCTACTTCAACACATTATCTAGGAGAGGGATATAGAAAACAACTAGTACCTTGGAGCTTGTAGTCATCAGTGGTAGGCCTCCTTGTGATTGATAATGGGTTTCCTTCATTAACTCATGATCAATTGATTCGATGAGTGTTCAACACCAGATCCTCTATTCACACTCACTAGATTGTACTAGGTACCTTGGGGTCCATATTCATTATCAGTGGGTCCCCTCGTGTATGCTAATGGTATACATCACTGACCTGTAATCAAACAGTTTCTACCATGCTCGACATCATCTCATCTATTCACATGATGTAGATTTGTACCATCAAAGTTTGGGACGAAGACCTTGGGTTTGGGGACACATCACTCCTTTACAACATCCCCTCCCAAGTTGCATTAGAGTATATCATTTGTATATGAAATCTTCGGGGGAACTCTTCTCAGTGCTCATTGTATTCTTGACATCTATATGGTGTGTCATAGATCCACATTGTATTTGTTGGTGGCTATGATTGAGTTCATGATGTAGATCCACATTGTATTTTCTCGTGGTTACGACATTATTGATGAAATAGATCCACCATGTATTCTTTTTTGGCCATGGTCTAGGATTTCATTTCATGGATCCGCAATGTATTGTTTGATTTCCATGCTCATTCTGAGTCTAAGTATGTCTACCTAGGGGATTGGTCTATATATACTCATCCTTGGTGTTTTACTGCAGGTCTTCTCTAGTCTACCAAACCTCCTTTGATATCTCCTTCCATTGCCTTAGATGGACATTATTGTAATGTATTTCGACCATCCACTCCTTTCCTAACCTCACACATTAAGGGGCATCTGTTATAGCCTTAATCTCCACCCTACAGGTCAAAGAGGAAGCCATTAGTGGATAATAGCATTAATGCAACTTTTTCTTGAGGTTTGACCCTTTCTAGAGAATTTTTGGAGGGCCTTGCATGACAACTAGCATGCAACAAGCGAGGCCTCACTAGAAAACAATGGCTCAACAAGTGAGGCACTGTCAAACTTCTAAAAACTGGGAGTTACGAGGCGAGGGGTGAGAGATGAGTTGGATCTTAGTGGTAATATCCTAGGAACTCACATCATTCGATTTTCTAGTGGCCTCTAGAAGATATAGAAGCCTCTCTTAAGCCTCCTCCAAGAACTATATGACTAAGGCAATCCTTGGATAAGAGGAGGAAGAATTCAAGAATAGGGTTATGCTGCCAAACTGTAGAGGTATTTAGCCAGAATTCATTGGATCCTAGCATGACCAAGGAGTTGTAAGGAGAGGCAAGGAGTAAGGAGACAAGAAGAAATGCATCTACATCCAAGGTATGTCATATTGATGTAATGTCTTAGTTATAATTAATAGATCATTTGGTTTTCCCCTATGAATGTTTGTAATAGAATAGCAAATAATTAAATCTGATTCATATCATTGTATATCTGATTGAAATCTAATTATATCTAGGGTTCTAATCCTAAACAAAAAGGTAGAGATGATTTTTTTGTGTCTCTTGTATACATGAAGCATGTTGTGAAGCTTGGAGCTGGAACTCTAGGACTGCAACAACTAGGAGATACGAAGGACCACCTCCACATAGATATGAAAATATTCTCCATTCTATAGGATCATTATGAATCCACATATTTGAGTCTATATCTAGGAAATCCATAATAAGTCTAGCTCTCATGTCTAAGATATCTAGGCTTATCCTAGGAAGATATTACTGATCCATTCAGTGAGATCTCTGTGATCATTTTTCCCATAACACCAACACCACCCACTCTTCATACCAATGGGTTTGGTTCCATATAATACAACCCATATATATCAATCTATGAGAATATCCTCCATCTTCAACTTCCAAAACTCAAATTTATGTTGATCTCTTTTCTTATTAAGGACAAGAGTCAACCTCGTAGGGTGTTCTTATAAGTTTTAAGATCTCATCTTCATTTTAGAGGTGGTATTCCTCTTTCTCACTTAGATTTTCAAATTCACTTATTCAAAATAACAAATTTAAACATTTATACCATCAACACCTGAGAGTGGACTGGGTGAAAATAGAAAACAAACAACTAAATCAGGAATGCAAACCATAGCAGAATAATGAAGTAAATTAAAATATACAAAATATTTACATCCATTCCATCAAATCCATTTATTTATTATCGAGAAATGATTCAATGAAAACCATATAAGATAGAAAATGGTGAAGGTCGAAAATAGAGGGATTTAACTAATTTCAAACATTTAATTTCATAAAGATGAAATGGAAATACATACTTGATATCTCATGCTTTAATGAAAGTCAAAAATAAAAAAAGTTATGAACTCCACAAACAACTCTCTGTGAGAGTCTTAAAAAGAATGTCACAAATTGGTTGTCCAAGTTCAAATAAAATTCTTACATAAACAACAAAATATAATATTCATTATACTAACATGATAAAATGAAATGTATTTGTCCTAGTGGAATGGGATGGGGCTCCTGTGGACCATATAGTAGTAGAGGTAACCTAGAATAAAAGAGAAAATGCATTTGGAAATCGTATTTACAGGTTAACAATAAACACATAAAGCTGGGTGATTACATATTGAGTTGAAAAATAAAAGAAAAGCTTCAAAAAATGTACTCACAAAATGAGAATAGGGTTGGATGGAGGGATTTCCTCTCATATACATAAAATACTTTTCCCTTGAGAAGATACAATGCTTCCTATGTAATCCTCATTGGTTGTGTTCCAATGAGCACATCTCTAAATTATTTGACAAATTTGTCTTGCACTTGGAAAAAGTGGATTGGTGCCTTGTGCTTCCATAACACAAAATAACAGAATTAAACAGGGTCATTGTTAAGATTAACAGTTCCCCATGGAGGAAATTCTTCAAAAATATTATAATATGCCACAATGAACACCAAATACGAGGTCATACCAATCTGTTTTCCTTCATGTAATTGGAAAGTTGACAAGAAATCTCATTTGAGATGATTTCTTCCTAGTCAAATATTGCTTTCATCTGAATGGATAAATGTAGAATACATAGAACGTACCTTGGTATATGTGATGTGGAATCCTATCCCACCAGTCATGAAAAAAGGCAAGAGAATTCCCTGTAAGGCTCAGATAGTAAGCATATATCAATGCAAGTAATATCAATTGGCATTGCCGAAGGTGATGCCAGAAAGTCCTTCAAAAAATTTACTTCACCACCTTGCGTGTCTAGAAAATAATCAACCTATAGAAGCCTCAAAGATTTATTTGGAGTTGGGAATCACACCATTTTCCTGAATACCTTTGGCATCAAAAGAACAAGATTCCTCCTCTCAGGAACAACTTGAATCATCCTATACTTCGATTCGAAACACCTTGGACACCAAGAAACAAAAGCTTCAGACATGCAACTAACTTTTGCAATATCAATTGTCCAAATATTATTAGTAGCTTTTTGTTTGGGAGTAATACTGGAATACCAATGATATGCTATCAACCAGCAAAAATATTTGTTCTTGTGCATGAGGGAGTTGACAATGTCTCCGCAGAAAGGTTCCTTTTCCCTTCTATTTTCCATCTTTCACACTCTTTTCAACACACTTTGAGATATGTGAAAATAATTAATATTGATTACAGAGTTAAGTTGATATAAAGCCTAGATCATTAATATTTATTAATGATACATCCTTTCACTATGTACATTTGTCTTCTAAATGCATGTGAACCATTAATAGTAATTATCCTTCATAAATGATGTTGGAAAGTTAGTTGTCATTGATAACAATGTTGGAAAGTTCGTTGTCATTGATGTCAACCCTAGAAGAAGCCCCGAGGCAAAGTTTAAAGTGTCTAGAAGTAATGGGTGTATTTGAATAAGTATCCAAAATGGTCCCCTTATGACATAGCTTTAAGCATGGCCCTCATGGGAAGACACTTTGAAGAATTCTACAAGAAGCCCTGTAAGTATGGTTAAGTGGTTAAGTAGTTAAGAAGCTCTGAAGGTGTGTTCATGAAGCCCAAAGTTGTTTAAGGAAAAAGAGGGTGAAGGACATGGACAATGGATGCAAAACTCTCATAGATGGATAGTACTTGTCATCATGTTCCCAACTGTAGGTGGTACGCCATGTGGTTTCTCATGGTTGAGAAGTTACATCCTCTTAAATATGAAGCCTCGAAAGCAAGTGAAGAAGCCCTAGATCTGAGGACAAGAAGCTACAAGTTGGCCCCAAAATTATTTAAAGGAGAATTTGTTTTGCAAATAAGAAGCTACAGGTCGGCTCAAAGTCAAATAAATGACTTACTTGGAATAGTATAAATACAAAACAATAAGCAAGTATGTGATCTCTTAGTGAATCTAAGGTAGCGAATATGAGGTAGCATAGGAGTGCGAAGAAGGAAGTCTCGAAGTCATGTATGTGAGAAGAGTTTTTGGTAACCCTAATTGAGAAAAATCCTGCGGGTCAGGTATAGGGCATCTCATGAGGCACCCATAGGCTGCATGGTACTCGTCAAGCGAGGCACCACCTGTTTTCCAGTATAGTCCAGCGAGGCTGAGGAAAAGTTTGACAATGATGTTATTTTATTGATGTTGAAGATTGAAGAAGGTTTGATGGTCTGAGATCTGATGTACCAGGTTTTATAGAATGAAAATGTATGTTATTCTATATGTTTTTAGGCTTGTATATTGAAGGTTATGGCACATACTTGAATTCTTTTTCACATGGTGTTGGCATATGCTTTGAGGCATATCTTGGATTGTTTGGCACATGCTTAAGGCATGGCATATTGTTGTGGTACATCTTGGATACTTTGGTACATGACTCGAGGCATGTTTTTGGAATATGCTTTGATGCATATATTGGTGATTTTGTCACGTGTTTGAGGTATTTGGTACATGGTTTGATGCATATCTTGAAGATGTTGGTAGATGCTTGAGGCATATCTCGGAGTTTATGGTATATGGTTTGAGGCATATCTTGGATGTTATGGAACAAGCTTGAGGCATGTAGGTTTTGTCATATGAGGGATATTCTTGGTAATATTGGCATAATATTTATGTGGTTATTGGTTCAATTTGGTGTTGATGATGATGATGTATCAATATCAATGATAGTTGCAGTGACAAGTTTAGTTTGGTGTTGTTGATGATGATGTATCAGTATCAGTGGTAGTTACGTTGACAGGTTGAGTTTGGTTTTGATGATGATGATGTATCAGTGACAACAATAATGACAGGTTGAGTCTCACTCTTATATTCCAGAGAGGAAGGAAGGGGAAAGGAAAGGGGGTTGAAGCCTCCTTCCGGTTGGAGCCAAAAAATTTGGGGAATCATAGTTTCCTTCAGGTTAGAGCCTGTAAATCATGGGGTTGGAGCCTCGTTCCAGTTGGAGCTGGAGAATTCAAGGAATTGTATATTACTTCAAGTTGGAGCCTCCTTCCAATTGGTGTTGGAGAATTCAGGGAGTTGTAGCTTCCTTTAGGTTGGAGCCTGTAAATAGGGGGTTGGTGCCTCCTTCTAGTTTGTGCTAGATAATTTTGGAAGTTGGTGCTTCCTGTGGATGTAATATTGAAGATATAAATTAAAAATCATTCTGTGGTTTTCTCCCATTTAGGTTTCCACGTAAAAATATCTTGTGCACTGTGTATGATGTGATGCATTTTTGAATGGTACTATTTATGGTTAAATGTTTGTGATATTTTAAATGCAATCATAAGTGAATGCAATTGTTGATAATTTAATGTTCACATGTTTTGATTAAAATGGTAAAAAGTGTTCAATATTGATTCACCCCCCTCTCAGTATTGAGGAACATTCCAACAATTGGTATCAAAGCAGGTCCTTTAGAATCAATCTAACCACAGGAAGGTACATCATGGAGTGCACAGATAATGGAACACCAATATTTTATGGTCAAGACTATGAGATATGGAGCAAAAGGATGAGACTATTTTACAGGAACACGTGTATGATTTTTGGTACTCAATGGTTATAGGATACACCGCTACAAACAAACCTATGAATATTGCACCACAGAGCCAAAGAATGTTGATCAAGATAAATAAGATGTTGAGACATAACAAGAAGAAGGAAGCTCATCAGATCAAAGAGATCCATAAGAAGATTATGAAGAAGGTGAACTGGATGCAGAACTAATCAATGCTTTAAGTGAACTAAAAAGAGAATGAAGGTAAAAAAAGTCTCTAAAGGAAGAATTGATCAAGCTAAAGGAGGGTTCTCAAAACCCTAAAAAAAATTCTGAAGAGGTCCAGTAGATAATCTTAAATCTAAAGGTTCAACTGGAAGAAGCCAAAGTGATTGAAGAAACACTAAAAAATCAGTTGAAAGAAAAGCAGTGTTTGGAAGCTGAAATAACATCACTAAGAAAGGAAGCAAAGAAGAGAGAAGAAATTTTGACAAGTCATATTAAATAAAAGTTCAAAGACTTAAACAGTCTTGAAGCATAATTTAGTCAACAAGAAAGAAGATTTGAAGAATAAATCATCTCCTTGAAAACCCAACTTGAAGAAGAAAAGAGAGCAGAAGAAGTAATGAAAATCTAGATGATGAAGAAAGAAGAAGATAACGAGAATATTGCAGAAGAAGTTGTCTTATTGAGGGTTGAAGTTGACAAGCTAAACAAGAACTTGAAGAGCTCTCAAGTACTAGAAGACATTCTCAGCTGTCAAAGGTCACCATTCAATAAATCAGGTCTTGGATACATTAGTGAGACATCATGCAAAGAAGATGCAAATGCAAATCCTAGCAAGAGCATTGAAGAGAGAGGAAGCTCTACACAACCAATAAACAAAGTTGAAGAGAAGTGTTCTAGGTTGACATAAAGGAAGAATGAATAGAAGGATAATAATTATGTAGAAACTCTCAAAGGAAGGGATCATGGTCAACAAGAGTCAAAGAGGAATGATGCAAAATAGGTGTACCCCCAAGAAGAAGAAGTTTAAATCATTATGAAGGAAACAACATAAGAGAATATCGTAATCAACTAAGGGATGAATTCAAAAGAACTACATCACAAAGAAGATCATTTACTCTGAGGTATCAAAGTTTATTTTCTGGTTATTGTTTTACTTGTAATAACTTTGGACATAAAGTTGTAGATTGCACATGGAAGAAATGTTCAAGTAAGAGATGTTTGTGTGGCTCCCTACAATATTGAATGTTACAAATACCACAACTATGGACATATGGCTCGTGATTGTAGAATCATGATGAATTCCTCCTTGAAGGAAAACATTGATATAATATACAACAAGGTTTGGAGAAGAAAGCAAAAAATAGAGGAATAGGTGAATGAAGAACTCCCAGAGATTATCCTCACAGGATTTGCAGATGTGCTAAATCATGATGAATATATAGGTAAAGAGGAAGATGTCAGAATTCAAAATGATAATCCTGCAGCAAAGTAGGTTTATACATTGTTCTAAGCCATCCAAATTGGAGACTCCCAGTAAATGTGAATGGTTAAGAGGGGGAGTCTAAGCAACAACTATTACAGATTAAAGAACTATCTTTTGAGAAGTTTGAAGTGTTTTTAAAGGAAGATTCAAAGTGGTTTGATAGAATAGGTGCAAAATGTCTCATAACAGATTGGTTGATTACTTCAAGGAACAATTTTTTGAACACATACCCATGCAAGTATGAAGGGATCAACTGGACATTATGAGGAATATCATTGGCACACTTTTGAGGCAGAGATTCATGATTATATAGAGGATTCCAAGAATGTATTCAAGTAGAGATATATTCATTACAGATTCAAGAATGTGTACTTGTTTCATACTTTTAGTGTTTGATTTGAAGATAGAGAAGACTAGTGGACGTATTTGATTCAACTGGAGAAGCATGAATATGTGGTAATTAGTTGCAACATATTCAAGGAAATTCTCTGAAAATTGAAGTGAAAAATGGGTTAGCATTTTGTGTAGTTGAATAGCAGATTCATGGATAGTTTTGTGACACTTGGACATAAATGAATTCATGAGATATTTTGTAGATCTAGAAGACAATACTTGATGTGAACCAAAGAAGATACATGACAGTGGATGAAAGCATGAAATCATGAGAAATTGTAGAAAGGTAGATGGACTCCTTAGCAGTGTCATCAAGAAGAATGTTCAGTAAAGCATATGACTTAGAAAATAAGCATATTGACAGATGGAACCAGCTAGTCAAAGAAAGGAAATCCATGAAAGGTGCAAAAAGACAAGGAAGAAGAACCATCAAGAGGAGATATATTGTCAAGGGAATATTTTTGAATGATTGTGTCATCGATGTCATCTAAATGAAGATATGACAATCCATGAATACTTGAAGTCAAGTAATGAAGGAACATTAACATGAACTCTTTTAATGCACGTCGATGGATTACATTAGTAAGTATTAGTGGACAAGAATCCCCAAAAGAGAGGAGACGAAGCATATACAAGAATCCCCACATTGATCTACATGACATCTTGCAAAGAAGACAGTGGCAGAGAAATAACAAAAGTAGGAGAGAAATATCAAAAGAAAAGAAGAAAGGCAAAGAGATATTGTCAAAAGAAGGTATACTGCCAGGGAAGTTACCCTTCGCCATCGATGTCAAAGGGGGAGAGAAATTTCAGAAGCATGAAGATAGGGGGAGAAATGATCACATGGGGAGTATGAGTGTTTCCATCAATTCCAAAGGGGAATATGGTTGGAAAGTAAATTTTCATTGATGTCAATGTTGGAAATTTGGTTGTCATTGATGTCAACCCTAAAAGAAGCCCTGAAGCAAGTTTGGAAGTCCTTAGAAGTAATGGGTGTATTTGAAGAAGTATTCAAAGTGGTCCCCTTATGGCATATATTTAAGCATGGACCTCATAGGAATATTATTTGAAGAACTATAGAAGAATCCCTGGAAGTATGGTTAAGTGGTTAAGAAGTTAAGGAGCCTCGAAGGTGTGGTCATGAAGACCGAAGTTGTTTGAGGAAAACGAGGGTGAAGGACATGGAAAATGGATGCAAACATATCATAGATGGATAGTCCTTGTCATTCCATTTCCAATGGTAGGTGGTACACCATGTGGTTCCTCATGGTTGAGAAGTTATACCCTCTTAAAGATGAAGCCCTAAAAGCAAGTGAAGAAGCCCCAGATCTAAGGACAAGAAGTTACAAGTCAGCCCCAAAATTAATTAAAGGAGAAAAGTTGTTGTAAATAAGAATTTATAGGTTGGTTCAAATTAAAATAAAGGATTTACTTGGAATAGCATAAATACACATCAAGAATCCTCTCATTTTATTAATCAAGTAAGCAAGTTTCATAAAGCAAGTATGTGATATCTTAGTGAATCTGAAGTAGCAGAGGAGTGCAAAGAAGGAAGTCTTGGAGCTGCAGATGCGAGAGGGGTTTCTAGTAACCCTAATTGATAAAAACCCCATGGGTTAGGTGTAGGGTGTTCCGTGAGGCCCCTGTAGGTTGCACAATACTCATCAAGCAAGGCATTGTTTGTTGTCCGGTCTAGTCTTGCGAGGCTAAGGAAAAGTTTGATAATGATGTTATTGTCTTGATGTTGAATCTTGAGAAAGGTTTGATGGTCAGATATATGTTGTACCGGGTTTTACAGAATGAAAATGTATGTTATTCGATATATTTTGAAGTTTTTATCTTGAATTTTATGGCACATACTTGAAGTATTTTGAACATGGTGTTGGCATATGCTTTGAGGCATATCTTGGATGGTTTGGAACATGATTAAGGCATGGCATATTTGTGTGGTACATCTTGGATACTTTGGTACATGGCTTGAGGTATGTTTTTGGGATATGCTTTTATGCATATCTTGGTGATGTTGGCACATGTTTGAGGTCTTTGGTACATGTGTTGATGCATATCTTAGAGATGGTTGTATATGCTTGACGCATATCTTGGATGTTATGGTATATGATTTGAAGCATATATTGGTTGTTATGGAACATGCTTGAGGCATGTAGGTTTTGGCATATGAGGTATATTCTTGGTAATCTTGGGATAAGATTTATGTGGTTATTGGTATGGAATTGGTGTTGATGATGATGATGTATCGATATTAGCGACATTTTGAGTTTGGTGTTGATGATGATGATCTATCAATATTAGTGAAAATTACAGGGACAGGTTGAGTTTGTTTTTTATGATGATGATGTATCAATGACAACAATAGTTACATGTTGAGTCTCACACTTGTATTCCATGGAGGAAGGAAGGGGAAAGGAAAGAGAGTTGAAGCCTCCTTTCAGTTGGAGCCAGAAAATCTAGGGAGTCGTAGCTTCCTTCAAGTTGGAGCCTATAAATCAGGGGGTTGGAGCTGGAGAATTCAGGGAGTTGTATTTTCCTTTAGGTTGGATCCTATAAGTCAGAGGGTTGAAGCCTCCTTCCAGTTGGTGCTAGAGAATTCAGGGAGTTGTAGATTCCTTCAGGTTGGAGCCTGTAAATAGGGGGTATGTGCCTCCTTCCAATTGGTGCTAGAGAAGTTTGGAAGTTGGTGCTTCCTGTTGATGTAATATTGAAGATATATATTAAAAATCATTATGTTGTTTTATCCCATTTGTGTTTCCATGTAAAAATATCTTGTGCACTGTGTATGATGTGATGCATTGTTGAATAGTACTATTTATTATTTAATGTTTATGATATGTTAAATGAAATCATAAGTGAATGGTGTCATTGATAAGTTAATATTTACATGTTGTGATTAAAATTATAAAAAGGGTTCAATACTGATTTACCCCCCTCTTAGTATTGATGAAGATTCCAACAAATGAATGATGTTTTTGGAAGCGTGACAATTAAACCAACTTTAATCTTGACAACCATCTTTTCCTTGTGAATCGCGACATCATAAATGCACCATAAATTACCTCGAGAATGAAGATTATGAATGGTTTCATAGAAATAAATACACTATGGGAAATTTGGTGTGTTA
>JASDQU010710945.1:49217-61234 GCA_032191745.1 Picea mariana
TTTCCTTCTTAAGAGCTTTGATCTTCAACCTATACCGTGTATACCTAGGCACAACCTGGTTGGAACCCATGACAAATTGACCAATACTGTCTGTATCTAGAGGGTCATCATCATAATCATAACCTACAAGATTACCACAGGAAGCACAATTGAGTTTGGTCCTCTTTCTCTGAATTCCCCAATAGTTCAAGGTCTCAAGGAAGGGGTTAATCTTGTCTTCCTTTTCAAATCTAAACTTGGTATCATCAATGGCAGAGAATGAGATGGTGTCATTGTTTCCAGCTTCAAAGTAGAGTTCTGTAGGGTACTGGTAGCTGCTTCTAAGATTCAGAGGTAACCCACACCCTGCACAACTGTTGGACAGACTCAAATTTTGGGTGGGTGTTTTAGTAATCTGGTATATGAATTATTTGATCATAATTCATTAAATCCATTCCAACCAATGGGATTTTGGACATATCTCTCTGCACAACTGTCCTCCAAGCCAAGCCACCCGCCAACCTCTAATAGAACCAATCCATAGCCCTCACAACAACAGTTCTCGATGAACCAACAAAGAAAAAATGCTAGAAACTCTAAACAACGGGAAGCAAGAGGCCCATTCTGGTACATACAGAGATTGATAATAAATGATCAAGGCATGAATAAAATGAGAGGAAGAACAGGCATCAGCGTATTTTAAGGGCCTCTATATATTTACCACTTTTGGAAAGCTTATCGATAAATTATGATATGTTAGGAGACAATCCAAGACATTGACACAGATATGGAGTTGTCACCTCGCTCGAAACAATGAACAATAGCCCCCAAAGGTCATCCCTCTCGCAGTCCGTCGTGATCCTAAACGAGGCCAAGAACCTCAGGAATGCCCTAATACTCACCCTACCGGCACGACCTGTTTTCTTCTCAATCACATCTCTTCTCCAATCCTTAGCAATCTCCGGGGATGAATCCTTGACATAGGAGGGAACAAAACCGTTGTCATCATTACCAAAAATCTTGTAAAACGATTTCAAGATCAAAATGTAGGCCCAAATACAATTCAAAATACCTAAGACTAAGAGCCAAACCTCCAACCTCTCAGCGCAAATCTCTCCACACTATGCACTAACCAATGCGCCAATGCACATCATTCAAAATACTAACCAAACATATAGCCAATGCACACTTAGAGCCAAACCATACCATATAAAACTAACTCAACAAAGAGAAACACTCACACTAGGCGCAGAGAAAATGGAGGTACCCACCAAGCCCTGGAATGAGAGAATCTCCAAGTATTTTACCAGACGTACCATCGAATTTCACCAACTATCAGGTTAATACATATGATAACATAAAACACAAGCTAGAACATCAAGCGTCGAGCCAAGGGTCAAACCTACGATTAGTGTTGGTGCAATACACGTCAACAACAAGATTCGAACATGCACAGGTAGAGCCCAACGGATATAGAGTTTGTCTCCTTGCAGTACGCATCCACGAGTAGGCCCAATCTCCACTGAAATACATTTAAAAATATATATATCGGGTCCAAGGTCCAATCTCCAAGTTTCTTGCAAGTTCCATGCACCAGCGTAGCACCTCCTCCAGCCAGAAACCAAACGCCCAGACCACGAGAAGTAGAGCCTACAGGGCGCAAGCCACCCGAGAGCATTACCAAGTCACCTACCAAATCATACAACAACAACTAATCCACCAAGGAGCTCATGGGTTACCTCAGCCATTTCATTGACATCAACCCTTTTAAAATGTTATTCGACCAATTGTTGTGTCAGAATCTTTGTTCCCTGAAACTAAGCAATGTAGGTTATGGATATTCCCTTCAAAATGGAATCTGTCCTCTCTTCAAAATGGAATCTGTCCTCTCTTCAAAATGACATCTTCCCTTTCCAAAGAGAACTACTTTGTGATTAGGTCTTCATAAAGAAATCCGAGTATGTTTATGCAAGAAATCTGGAATCTGTTATTGTGCTCTGCAATGTATCAGGTTACAAGCAAACAAACTCTATTCTAGCTGAACTGTCTCTACTCCATTCAGATGATGAGCGACTCTCTTCAAATCGATGAGCCACAGATTTCTTCTATATTTTGATAGGGCGGCTCTCCATTACCATCATACAACATCAAGAACAACGAGACAGACAAGCGGGGAAAGGGGTTAAGCTATACCTCTGAGTTTTTCACTGTCTTCCTCTTTCTCTTCCACTCAATAAGAAATAAGTCGTTCACAGTCATGAAAGCCTGGGATAAAAAACCCGGTTCTATGTACCTAACCAACCAAATCATACAAATGGTTCTTTTAATTCACGATGACCCTTCGCAAACTATGAACGTCGCGTGGAAATATGAAAGGAATAAAAATCTGGAATAGATTGCAGTTTGGAGCCTTGAGCGAGTTTCATCTGACAGTTCCACCAACAACACACAAGTCATTGAAAGAGGCAACTTGCTCGCCACACAAATAACCTTGTAAATGCTGCCCACCCTAGTGCAGGCATTTGACAGTTCCACCAACAACACACAAGTCATTGAAAGAGGCAACTTGCTCGCCACACAGATAACCTTGTAAATGCTGCCCACCCTAGTGCAGTGCAGCTAATAAATGACCCCTCTCTTATCCTCTGTAAAAATATAATATACTTGTCATAATGTGTTCTTGGGATACCCATTTTTTGGCCCAAATTCAACTCATCACATATGCAGTTAAATGCTCTCTTTACTGCCTTCTCTCCTTTGCCAAAAACATATTCAGGCCACTTAATGAGTTGCTTTACTCAACCACGGTCCCTCCTCACTTAACTCTACTTTAGAGTCGAACCCATATCTACAGGTTGGTTGGAATTAGATACCCAATACTTGTTGGACTTGTTGGACTTGATTGACCCTTACAATCTCACCTTGCACTAGTATGCTTGTATTTCATCATAATTGGTTTTGGTATGCTTGTATTTCATCATAATTGGTTCTAGTAAAAGAGGATTCATTCAAATAAAAATAAAATATATAGACCTTGATTTAAGTAAGAGTGTAGCTAGCTTGTCCCTTTTGTTTTAATAATAAATTGAATTTTCTTTTTGAGATTTTATTAAAAATAAATTGTTTTTTTTTTGTGTGTGTGATTTTATTAATTGGTTACTTTTGTTTTAATAATATGTTTTAATAACAAATTGAATTTTGTTTTTGAGATTTTTTTAATAATAAATTGTTTTTATTTATTTATTTATTTTATTTTGTGTGATTTTATTAATTGGTTAAAAAGGAATGGTGACATTTTTTTTCACTAAAGTTTAACTTTAAAATATGTTTCATCTTATAAAATGGTAAGTTTGTCATTTTCATTGAATTAGGATGAGTGTAATATTAAATGTATAGTGTGATAAATTGGATGAATATGTCATTTGAGGTATAGTGTGACATCCATATCTTGAGAAGTGGTGGATGCTCATATATTTAAGTTTGGGGAAACATCTTGTAAATACTTTTATTTAAATTGGGGTTTTAGTGAAGATTTTTATTTTCCATTCATTTTTGCATGTGTGGTGAGGTGATAAAGAACATTTTGAGTATAAATGTGCTTCAAGGAGAATTGAACCTAAGTTTTTGTATTTATATTGGATATAGTTTATTTACAAAAAAAAAATATAGTCACAAACACTTTCTTGGGTTTCTAATGTGTGTCATTTATTCATGCCGCAATAACTTTGTGTATTTTAAACACTTATTCTCGACATGACTTGAGAGGTCTATACCAATAGCTTGTGACTTTTTAATTATCCTATTCTATTTGCTTACAATTTCGCTTATAAAGGGATCTGAATGCTTTCTAAATTAACTCTCTAATCAATAAAAAACCATTATTCTACTTCTCCTCTATGGTAGCTTAAGCTCAAATCTGAAAACTCAAGGAAGAAAAATGAAGAATGATGGACAAGAACCCCTTTGCATGCCAAAAATAATAGAATATATTAGCATTTAAGAGATACCATGTGCCTTCATAGGAAGGACATGTATCTCATTTGGGAAACTAATCCCAAGGTAAAAAGACTAAGGATAATCATAAAGCAAATATTTAATTAACCTAAGGTTAGAGAACTTATGGTAACAATAAAATAATATTTTTCTCACTTAGCCCCATAAGCCCCATTTATTTTCCCACTTGAAGACTCATAGCCCTCTATTCTTTGTCCTTCTTCGCCTGTATCCATTAGTGTGTTTATATTATTTATCAATGTACAACTTACAAGTCATATATGTTTGGTTTATAACTATTCCATCATATACGTATACATTAGTAATCGAGGGATCAAAACTAGAGTATTACATATACAACTAGTCTCCTTACCAAATGACCCCATTAGGGGAATGAAGAGGAGGCATGAATCATACATTTCAACTTAGGAAAGTGCATTGATTCTTTCAAACCTATAGAGGGTACAAAATAATTAGCATTGTTACAGTGTGAAGTGACATACAAGTAGGTAAGATGGAAAAGTACACTTTTTATGCAATGTGGTATATATAGCATTAAGTTGTTGACATGAAGGGTAGTTGAAGATACTGAGAGGATATGCATGAAGTGTACTAAGAACATAACATGGACTAAATGATGGTTAGAGAAAAATAGATGTAACATAAAGGTAATAAATAAATAATTATATAATATAAAGGTTATCATTGTAATACAAGGTTTGGGAATGTAAGAAATGAAACATGATACGGTGCTACAAAGGGTAGTAGACAATTGAGATAATGTGTAAAAAATAAATAGATAAAAATTAAAATAATAATAATAAGTAGGTTAGAGCATAAAAGTAAGTGAGAGCATGAACGAGAATTATAGTCTAAGGACAATGCTATAATAAGGGAGTTAATTACATTAGAGAGATGATCAAAGTCAACAACGATTGTTTATCATTATCAAGATACCCTGGGTGGGATTGTATGTATGACTTAAGGAAGTTTATATCGAACTCAATATAAGATTCACTTAACTAGAGAACTGATGATGAGCTAACATTCTAGCTAGTGAACAAAAAAATAGACTATACTTTATATATGGGGGTCATATATGGAACTCAAGAAGAATAAATCTATAACAAAAGTGTGTCTTATCATTAATTAAATTAAAAGTGACAATAAAATAGAGTCAAGACATGGTAAGGTGTTTACTAAATAGGGGTAGTTGTAATCAATATATTAATAGACTCAACATGTTTTAATCAATGAAGGTACAGGGGGATCAATATAGAATAGGGTTTTCTATCCTAGAAGACACACATAAGTTGTGTCATGAATTTTTCCTTATATTGAGAATGACCATAACTTCGGGAAGAAGTTTTGTGTTGAAGGGTGGGTGTATGTAATGCCACCTTTTGATTTAGACAACTAGAATTACTTAAGGCATAATCATCTTTATTTTCTATTCACTGTGAAACTATTAATGATACACTTGAACTTTTAAGACATATGAACCTATGTGAATGACAATTCTATGAATGTTTAATGTTATTTGAATGATGATGAATATTATGCAATCTATTATCTGAATGCCAATTCTATGAATGTTTAACATTATTGAATTATGGGGATATTATGTGATCTATTTCTAACTTGAAAATTTTGAAATTTAAAGTTGTTGGTACGTGGATACCAAATTGAGATTATGGTTGAATGCATTTACATAATGATAATGCGTAGATATGCATGAGTTTGTGTTATAGACTAATCTACAGGTCAATGGGCTATGAAATAACCAAAGGATAATGATAATACAAGTTTATGCCGTGAACATCGACCGAGAAACCATATGGTATGAATCTTTATATGTGAAATTATGTTGGTTCGAGTGCATTGCTATGATATATGGACCTGTGCAGGTTTTTTCAGGTGGTGAGACTGCCTAAAACTGAATATACGATGAAAAAATTCCCAACAACACAGTGCCATTGTATGTTCCATGGTAGGGTGTGGACCCTAGTCCTATTAAGAGGGGTGGAGGCATTTCCCACCGTGTATCCTCTGAAACCTGGAGCCATGGGAGGACGGTGTTGGCTAACGCTCCCCTAGACGTGTGATGATGGCTGTCAGTTTCATGTTGGGGAAGCTTGGTCAAAAGAGTTGACACTTCTGCTTACGAGTTCTATTTGGAGTTAGGTCAATATAGTTGACGCTCCAAGATAGTCCAAAAAAGGAAGGATAGGGATGGAAGATGGAAGTAAGTTAGGGAGGAGGATGAATAGGGAGCCGGATAGGCTATTCCTAGCTGGCTGGGAGGTTAATCAGTTTTGGGCAGAGCTTTAGAACAACATCAATTTGAGGTATTTATTATCATTATTATGCCATGTTCATTATTTTTATATTGTTCATTTTTATTATGCTGAACATGTTATTCATTATCATGCTGCTCATTTTTAAATTCTATTGAAGAGTGAATTGTTATTATGTTGAATAGTGAACTGAAAAGAAATTATGATAGCATTTCTATATCTAGATTTTTGTTTGGTAAGGCTCTGTTTGGACAGGCCTTACAATGTGGAAATGGAAGATATGGATCTGGAAGGAATCGATCTACATCATATTATAGAAACATGCCAAAAGAAGGACATTAAATCAATTCCGGATGATTAGAGACGATGTGTACACCACATCGTCACTCACAGTAAAAAAATACCATCTTATAGTAACCACACCACAATATCTATTCAGGTGATGGGATTTCTTACCAATAAGATAAAATAAAAAAAGAAGAACCCAATGGATGAAAAGCATCAAGGCTGCGAATCCAACCTGCAACTACCTCAAGAGATTGGGGACATATTGGTTAATTCTAGTAAGAATGCTTTGAAGATCAACCTTCCTCATCTCAATCCATCCAATGAATATCATCTCTTGGAACATTAGAGGTATCAATGGTAAAATAAAGCAAATGATTTTATGAAAAAAGGTATACACTGAATCTAGACATTTTAGTGTTACAGGAAAAAGAAAGCAGTGGTGACAATGCATCAACTATTCTTGATAAAGTATGGAAGCACAACAATTTTATCACCCTTGATGCTTGAGGATCAATGAGTGTCCTTTCCATACCCTGGAACCCTGAAAAATACATTTAGAAAATTAATTTTCCATTGATAAGAGCCTCTCAACTTAGTTTCGACTCATTGGCTCATCGAACACTAGTTTTTTAACCAATGTCTATGGGCCTCAAACCCTAGAGGAAAAATATACCTTTCTGAATAATCTGAGGAAAGTGGCGAGGGTTACTGAAGATATTCACTGGATTTTTAGGGGGGGAATTTAACTTAATATCCTCTCTGGATGAAAAGTGAGGTGGGATTTGAAGGCTTGAGCCTGACAGTGACGCCTTCATCTCCTTCATTCAAGATTAGAAGCTAATAGATATGGAGACCTATAATTGACTCCACACATGGAATAATCGCAGAGGAGGATCTCATCAGATAGCTTGTTGGCTAGATCACTTCCTGGTTTCAGAGTCGCTTATGCTCTCAAGGTTGGGTATCATGGCTTTTATTCTTCTTTCTACAAGATCTGATCATTGACCCATTTTCCTCTCCTTGGACACTATGGGATCCCCCACTAAGAAACCCTTTTGATTGGAAAATTTATGGCTTTCTCATCCATATTTTCAAGAGAACATATCAAAATGGTGGCAAAAAGTAGCATCGTATAAGGGTACACTCATGTATCGCTTCTAGAAAAGGCTCAAAAATATCAAACAACATCTCTACTCTTGGAATAAATGTTATTTTGGAAACATTTTCCAAGCTTAGAAAACTATGAAGTCATGTATGGATGACATCCAACAACATATCATAACCTCAGGAAGGAACAACTACTTAGCCCAGTGGGAGAAAGAGATCTCCTCCCAGCTTGAGAAGTGGTATAACCATGAAGATATTCTCTAGCGTTAGGTATCAAGAATCCAATGGCTAAAGGAAGGGGAGCCTAATTCCAAATTCTTCCATCGATCCATGATCCAAAGGTGCCACTCCAACCACATCACTTATCTTAAAGGATCTCAAGGTACTATTCTCTCTTCTCATTAAGATATTCAGCAAGAACTTCTCTATTTTTTTTAACTCTCTTATTTTTTAGCCTTGGCTCGATCACTCGGTAGTCATTCAATCCATTAACAACCATATCCATCATATTGTCTCTTATGATCACAATTCTAGCCTTCTTCTCCCCATCTCCCTTTCTCAGGTTGAAGCCATCATTATGGACATGCCCCTCGACAAAGTCCCTAGCCCTTATGGCTTCACTATTTATTTCTTCCATCACTTTTGGTCCATTGTTAAAGAGGATTTATGGGCCTCAGTAGTTGAATCAAAATGAATCTTTAGTGTTCTTCCATCTCTGAATTCCATCTTTATCACCTTGATCCCCAAAGAAGATAAAGTTATGGAACATAGCCACTTCCAACATACTGCTCTTTGCAACACCATCTATAAAATCATTATCAAATTTATTTCCTCGCACTTAAAACCCCTCATGCCTCTCCTCATCAGGTCAGAGCAGTGATGGTGCATGGAGGGTCATCAAATCTTGGACAACATCACCCTGGTCCATAAAGTGGTTCACTCTATGAAATCAACCAAATCTCTTGGAATGCTAATAAATCTAGATATGTCAAAATATTTTGAAAAACTCGGCTAGAAATATATACTCTCTATCCTTCTTTCCTTTGGTTTCCATCTTGATTGGGTTAATTGGATCCTCTCACTAATCTCTTTAGCCTTTGTTTCCATTATAATAAAAAAATCCCCCTCTCTTCCCTTCAAGCTCTCATGTGGAATCGGACAAGGTGACCCACTCTCCTCTTTCATATTTATTTTGATGGAAAAGGGTCTAGGTAGAAGTCTCAAAGAAACAATCAATTCCAGCAGCCTCAAAGGCCTCAATCTACATGACTCCATCTTTCCCATCTCCCACAATGAATTTGTGGATGATATCATGCTAATGGGTGTTACCACTACTCAAGACACTAGAACCATCAAAAAGGTTCTTGACAACTCTATGAAATCCTCTAGCATGTCCATTAAACTCCTCAATTCTTAAATTTTCTTCTTCAACACCCCTCTAGCTATCCAATTTCATGTTTCTCGCATTCTCTGCTTTTCAAGGAGATCCCTTACATCTAAATATCTAGTAGTGCCTCCCCTAGAATTAATAATGCTCTTTGGGAAGATCTAATCACTAAAATTCAAAATAATCTCTCATGATGGACCTTTCGCTCTCTAAACATTACTAGGCATCTCATTCTTCTTAAATATGTTCTCCAAGTCATCCCTCTCTACACTTTCTCTACTCGAGTTTCCCCCATGAGAATTATAAAAGCCATCAATTTTATTCAACATAATTTTATTTCGAAAGGAACTAAAACATATAAAAAAAGGGCCTTGGTTTCCTGGGACACCCTCTACATTCCCAAAGCTAGAGGTGGACTAGGCATTCGAGATCTAGGAACTCTTATTGCGGTCCTTGAGGATAAAATCTAGTGGAGATGGATTCAATACAAAGGAGAGCTCTGGAGTGCCCTACAAAAATCCAAATATGCCAAGGATATCCCCTCACAAGAACTTATCAGAATGGATGGATATCAACCTGGCTCTCTCATATGGAACACGACCTAGAAGAATAAACACGTGATTCAAGAACATAACTTTTGGTAAATTCGGGATGGAAAGTCTACTTTGTTCGGGTAAGACTCATTACAACAACTTCCTATAGTCTAGGAATGTCCAACCTACCTTGACCTCAAATACATTCTCAAGACGATTCATGGCAGTAATGTCCATCAATATTGGGTCCCACACTCTACTAATTCAAACTTGGGGCAATGGTATTTAAATCCTTATCATTTACCCTTTCAAGATAGACTTTGCTTCTCAACCTTTGATGCAGGAGCATCTTGGTCGTATTGGGGATGACACAACGAAGACAGTTACGGGGATGTGACATATCTATTACAACAAGGATTAGTTGTTACAGGTTGTGAATGGTTACACTGCAAGGAGTGACAACATTACTACAAATCAGAATAATGTTTGGAGTTGGAGTAGTGGGGAAGCTGAGAGCGTTGCTATAGAATGGAAAAGTGTGTGCATGGTTATTTTGTAGAGGGAAAGTTGTTATAGAAGCAGTGGTCAATGTTTTAAAAGGAGCGTGTTTCTAGGATAAAGTTGGAAGGACGTGCAACAAGAGAAGAGTCGTTGAGAAAAAGGACAAAATAGAAGTTGGAAGATTAAAGGGTGTCAGAAGCCTTAGGAAACTGAAGTGAACAATTCTAGAGAAATAAAAGAGAGCACCAAAGAGATTGCAAGGGAGCTTGCAAAACCGGCAAGAGGAGAGATCACACGAGATAAGAGAGAGAGAGAAGTGGTTGAGGTTGTCATGGCCTCTAGCGTGACTACTCAACGAAGATTGTAAGCTCAGATATGGCCATTGAGTCATTGTATTGTAACCTGTATGATGAATAAAAGAGTTGATGATTTACAAATTTAACCTTTTTGTGTGTATATGTGAATGGAATCTTGTACAATGTTATATTGTTGTGTTGTTTGCATATTTGATTAATTAAAATTTCCTTTCCTAGATAATTATATACCTATGAGTGATGCCTATACTAGTCAAGAACAATCCTGGGATGATATTTTGTGCAGGTGGCACGAGTCTATGGAAGGTTGTGTTGGAAATTGTGATCTTCCACAAGTGGGCGCGGGTTCGAGAGAGATCATATAGTGGATTGATGACTCTCTATAGTTGGGGTGACTGTGTAGTGTGATGTTCTATGAGAGGCAAGTTGCAACATGGGTGTGTTACAACCAAAGACATGTGGTCGAAGATGTGTTGCAGCCGCATGTGTGGATGTGTCGTAGTAACATATGTGTTGCAGCCTAGGCGTGTTGCAATGACCGACACATTGAAAACAATGTGTTGCAGCAGGAGGTTACAATAGAGCCGTGTCATAGAAAATATGTGTTGTTGCAGAGGCTTATGATAATAGGATCCATGTTGCAGTCGTAGGTGTAGATGGGTTGCAACAGTGTATATGTTGTGGAAAGAGGTAGATTACAATAAAGGTGTGCTATAACAGGAGACAAATTACTACTAGAGACATGATGAAAATTAAGGTATTATAAGAATGTAATCAACCCTACTCTATAAGATCAAATTTATCTCTTTGTTTTGACAAGTGTAAAGAAAAAAATAAGCATTTCTAATATAAGAACAAATTCTCACGAGCTCCATAGTGAAAGTGGGCGTTGATCAATTCCTAAAATGCCATCGGATGAAAGAGTGTGTCACCTTTGTGACACTAAGAAGGTTGAATATGAAAGGCACTTTCTCTTAGATTGTCTAGCCTATACCCAAATTAGATCTCAATTTCAAAATATTTGTCACACTACCAACCTTCCTAACCTTTTAACTCAACGAAACTATGGTGATATTGGAAAGCTTCTCTTAATGTTTTTTTAGCATAGAAACAAAATTCTAAAGAATTGCAGGTAATCACTTACCCTCTTAAGGTCCTATAGACCAATTTGGTCTCAATGGACGTTAATCATCATCATCATCATCATTGTTATCATCATTATTATTTTATCTTATAGTTATTAATAATAATTTTTATTAATATTTATGTTTTTCTTTTCTTTTTCTTTTTTATTGTTTTTATAGTTATCTTTATTAATTATTAATGTTAATAATATTCTTAATTCTGATTATTGATATTATATTATAGTTATTAATATTAATATTAATAGTTATTAATATTATTTATTAATATCAATATTAATAATTGTTTTTATTCTTTCTTCTTTTTACCTTTTGATTGGTCTAAATAATTTTAATAACCAATATTAATAGTTATCAATATTATTAGTAACTATTAAAATTGATTATTAATATTATTGATGGTATTATATATCATTTTTTAATCTTTTTATTTGTTTTTATTATCTATTATATATGTTAATAATATATTATAATAA
>JASDQU010710946.1:27751-38273 GCA_032191745.1 Picea mariana
TGCATCTGAATTTTTAACTGTTAACCACCTTTGTAATGCAAAATTAAAGAACATCCATCAAGCACATGAGCACATAAACATGTAAGCAAACCATCTATGAACAAGAATTGGTAACGGAGTTCATCAGACCCCCTGGCTATGTCTCCAAGCCACTTTCCAAATGGGAAGGCTGATAGATTAAGTATTCAAATGCTTACAAAGTGAATTCTGAATTCTGCCTGTCATATATAGTAACAGACTTCAACAACAGCTACAAGATGAAATTCTGAGACTTTAAAGTATGAACATGGATACCTTTCTGTGTATCCGAAAGATTCTGTGACCACTTTTCTGTCTGGATTCCTGAATGAAAAAACTGAAGCTGGATCTAGAATCCTTGCGAAAAATCGAGACTTTTGAGTATAAACTCGATATATTTCAGAACTGAACTCAGAATGCCCTTCTTGGCACAATTCCCAAAATATGCCTTTGATCTGTACAGTCTATATGGCCTCGGGATGTGTGCAAAACCACCTCGATCCACGTGAAAAACCACCTCGATCACTGTTCAAAATCACCTCGGTTTGCGTATCAGTCTCTGTCTGCATCAAAATTCCCCCTCGGGATCCGTGCCCATGGCTCATTTAAATAATGGAAACAAAACCAAAAGGGGCGTGGGCCATAGGCCACGTGCCCACCCAAATCCCACCAAATTCGGCAATTTTTAAGGTTATTCCACCACCTCTTGCCACGTCTCATGGCGGTGGCACGTTGGTAGATGTGGTGGTTAGGGGGGCGGAAGTCCCGGGGTCAAACCCGCGGKCTTCTCCTCCCACAGCATATGATTTTGGCTTTGGCTTGGAGCGATTTGGTTTAATATATGTATATATATTATATGGTTTATAATATGGCATAARTGATATGGTATGGCGCGTTTATAACATATGGCASGTTTATRACATTTGGTTGGTTTAATATATATGTTTGGTCTTTGGTTTATGGCAAAGCTTATAATAACATTTAGATACCAAGGGGGGCCTCGGTGTTGGCAAGGTTGAGGGCTAAGCCCTTGACCACCCCCCTTTTTCCCAACCATGGGGTCATAGTGGCCTAATTCTAAGGTCTTGAGTTCAATTCCCATAGCCCCAAATTACATTTTTTAACCATTTCCAACCATTTTTGACGAAACTTCAACTGCTGATATCTTCATCATCTGGAGGTCGTTTTTCCCAAAATGAACGTCACCGGAAAGCTGCTGACAAGCTCTTACACTTTGTAAGCTTTACTTTGCATTTTGAATACTTTAACTCTATCGAATTTTGAGATGATCCACCTGGATCATCATCAAGCGGCCACTTTGGAGGCACCTCGTCTTTCAAGGTACAAGTTAATTTTGATATTCTCGTATTTGAAGGACAGATAAATGCGGACGCCCTAGAAAAATGGTTAAATCTGCTAGAAGGTTATTTCTTTGTTCACAATTTCTCCGACAGGGAAAAGATCACCTTCGCACTCCTTAAGGCTCTCCCCCATGTCAAACATTGGTGGGAAACTTACTGGAACCAAAGTTCCACAGAGGATTCTAGAATATATGGGGCTAAGCCCACTTGGAATATTTATATCGATTCGGTCAAGGAACAATATTAACCTATTGGTAACTATGATGACCAATACATGAGATGGACCACATTGCGGCAAGAGAGCCAAATAGTGTCGGAGTTCACAAATAATTTCCATACCTTGTGCACCAAGCTGGGTATCAAAGAATATGAGTGGCATCTGGTTCTGAATTACCGCGAGGCTCTGCATAGGTACATCCAAATCGAAATGGATTTCCTGAACATCTCATCACTGGAAGTTGTCTATCGATATGTTGTCAAAATCGAGCAGAAATTTAGGCACCAAATTAAACGAGAGTTCGGGTCTGTACATCCGCAACAACCAAAGTATTATAAATACGACCCGAACAAACAGCCTCCCAAAAATCCATACAAGCTACAAGTAAAGAAGGGTCACGAAAAGATGAAGGACACTGGAAAGTGGTGTGATTTCCACAAAAGACCCTGGCACAACACTAATGAATTACGCTCAAAACAATCATTGGTTTCCAAGATCAAAGAAAAGGAGTCGAACCCTGATTCAGAAAATAATGGAAGAAGACAAATCATCGACACAGACCCCACTGCTACTGTCGCGACCGCAAAAATTCAACCAGAAGAACCAACAGATCCTGAAGAGGGGGAGCATCTTTTTCATTCACAGATGTGGGTGAAGGGGACCCCACTACATTTTATCGTTGATAGCAAAAGCCAGAAAGACCTCATCTCAGTAAAAGTCGTCAAGTAGTTGGGATTGTCAATAACACCACACACACAACCATACAACATCAGGTGGCTTCGCCATGGACGAGATCTTTGTGTCAGCCAGCAATGTCAATTATCATACAGCATCAACCCTTCAAGGATGAGGTATTATGTGATGTTGCCTCGTTGGATGTCTKTGATGTTCTTTTGGGCCAGCCATATATGTGGAAGCGCCATGTTATTTATGAGTCTCGACCCCRTAATGTCATTGTTACTCTGAGGGGTCATCTCTACAGGATACTAGAGGTAGTTCCAACTATTGTCTCACCTAAAYARTGCCACAAGGTAGTATCTCGTACTAAAAATTTAGCGTTTTCACAATCTGTTCAAAAGGTGAACAAAAGGACACTGCAGTCTCAGTCCAACACCTTCTATCTAGCAGAAGCAGGTCGACAATATTGAAACAAAGAGAAAATATTGAAGCAAAGGCRTATCAAGAGRGAGATACGGTATGGATGTGGGACACAAAGAAAGGAGAGCCTAACAATGTTAAGGGGAATGAGCAATTTTGGCTTGGACCTTTCAAAAWCATAATGAAGTCAGTCAACRATGCCTACTATTTGTCTACACTGGAAGGAACAAAACGTGCATTACCAGTTAGTGGASGCCTCCTCAAACCCCATGATGGGGCAAAGACTTGAATTCACAGGTAASTACAGGAATATTAGGTAGGAATTTGCATCCATTGTATATACCATTGCATTTCATATTAGTATAGTTGTAGTTTCATTTTTATATTGTATTCTCCCATTATGTATATATATGTATGTTCATGATCATATGTTAGATTAGAGATCCTATTTATTTTATTATATCATATATGAACAAGGGGTGATATCACCACCCTAAGGATTATTGATGCATCTTGTTGATATTTAGCAAACACAAGTCATACTAGAGATGTTGAGGTTCTCATGCGCTTTACGGTGAGAACATGTCCCCGAATTGGAGCCAGATGTTATCCCCTACCATAGGGATAACTAAGGAAATCATGTCTCAAGGCCCACAGGTCCTAGACATGGAGTTTCGAGAGCCGAATGAATTGAGCATGCCCCCGGAGGGCCCCTCTTTTCTTCAGTGAAGTCTATTTATTAGCAGCAGCAGTGTCCATCCCACCAGCCTGGTCTTGAAGTAGCGGTAAGTCTTGCTCCATGAGGTACTGAGTCTGGGTATCATGGTATGTGTCACTCTTATTCTTGAAGCACTTGAATATGTTGCATTGAATTCTCCTTCATTTCATAACATTTTCTTCGAAATTATGCTCTTTGACTTGTTCATACCTGGAATGGTGACATGATTCCCTAGTAAGTTGATCTCCCTTTAGGATGGGTTTCCACTGGGTGGGTCTATGAAAGGTCATCGTTTGTTCCCTCCATACTTACCACTTTCCATATTTATTCATTTCATCTCCCCCTACCTTTGTTCGAGCATTGGGATTTTCCACATTAGAAAGGGTTGTACCTTGCCTTGTGGGAAGAAGGGGCTAAATGCCCAGAGGGTAAAAGTAGTTGGCAATAGTTAAAAGCCAAAGATGAAACCTTTGAGATGTTTCGCCCAGGGAATCCATAGAAAGCAGTAAAAAGCTTCTCAGTAAGAAAAAGGAACCTATAAGATAAACAAACACTCAAGGTATTAGTTGGGGGACAAGAGGTTTCATCACGAGCCGACCTATTATGACCATGGGCATGTAGCAGTATGACACTACCATCTCTCTGGTCACCAAACCAGGGTAGTGGCTCTTGGTGGCATAGCCAAGAGAAAGGTGGTCTCATCACAAACCAACCTTCTCATCTCCGTGAATTGTTTGTGGATAACATTGTCACTTCTAGTCACCAAGCCAGGAAAGTGTCCCTCAACTCTTCCCTTGAAGCATAAAAGAAAAAGATCAAAAGCAATGAAGCTAAGTATAAAAGGCAATGAATGGGCTAGGAAACAATGGCATCTATGACAAGGTGTAGCTATCCCTCTACAAAGGAACCCACATGTAAGATCTACATTTCCACGTTATCACTACACCCCATGCCCAAACACTCACCCTACGCAACCTCATACACTTACATGACCTGGATTGGTTCTCGCCTTGGAAACACTCCAAACTTAAGAAGGATTAGTCCAATAAGACACCCCAAGACCTTCTCCAAACCTGACTTGTTAAATTGTGTAACGTCTTTGAGCATTTGTTTGGGTAAAGGGGGGTTTGATGCACATGTTTGGGTAATTTAATTATTGGATGTGATTTACATGTTATGATCCATGTGACTTATGAACACCTGGAGGGTGTACTTGTTGTTGCAGGACCTTGCCCAGTGGATAGGTACACATGGGGGAATTATTAGCTCGGACCGTCATGGGGTTGAAAGCCCACAGATGGATGTTGTAACCCCAACCAGGGGCAAGAAGACATCAGAGATTTCCACCAGGACGAAAGAAGGGTGTTTCCCTTGGAGACACCCTAGCGGACCTAGACCCAGGTGGATCTTGCTCTTCCACCTGGATGTTGACGTTTGAGAGTCCATGACATCACCATCATGACCCTGGATGTTATCCAGAGCTAGGGTTTGCATTTTGAGGGAAGTTATGAGATGGTTGGCACGTGTGGGCATCATCTAGGGCCTTTGGAGGACAAACGTTCTGCATCTAGAGCCCAATGTTCCACCTTGGGGGCTCAACATCACCCTAGAAGGGCATGGTGTCACCCTTGGAGATGATTTAAGATGTCAATTAATTTTATCTATGTAAAAATTGGATTTTGATGTAAATTGGCCAGGTTGACCTTTTATTTGACCTAAATTTAACTGAAGGTCAAAGTTTTGTATAAATAGAGATAAAGTAATCTCATTTAATCATCATAACTCCTCACACAAGAAGGAGTGGTATGAAATTTACGCCCTATTTGGGATTTATTAGCTGAAATAGGGAGGCCCACTTGTCTTGGAGGCTAAAATTTGCAACTTGGATCATTTCTTGGTGAAGTTACTTAGCAATCTAGGGTTTTATTGCTTGATTACTCTTGGTGAAGTAAGTAAATCTGCAATTTTCATTTCATTTTGAATGGTTATGGTATATTTTCATATTCATGTTAAAGATTGTGAAATTGCTTGCTTGACAAACTCTAGGAGTAAAGGACTTAAAATACTACTTCTTTGCTCTTCATTTTCTAGACTTTACTAAAGTGATTTGACCTAGATAAACTTATAAAACCCTAAAATACTCGCACTTTAGAAGCCATTGTCTAATTACTGTTGCTCTTAATATCTTTCAATAGTCTACGGAGGAGGAAGGCGTTAGGGCCTAGAAGTGCCTACTCTCTAGTAGCTCACCCCCTTAAAGTTTGGATCCCGAAAGACTTAAAGTGATAACTCTTCTAAGATCCATTCTTCACTTAGAAAACTATAATCATTGATGTTACTACTTCCAAGAGAAATTCGTCACCTATTGACTCCATTACCCCATAAAGGCACTAGTCCACTTGCTTTGGTAAATGATTGATCAAACAAACACTCAAACTCTCTTCCTTGAAGCTTTTGCTAATTTCTACTAACTCTAAACTAGACTAATTCACTAGTTAACTTGTTATTGTTGCAAATCATGGCTACAACCATACTAATCCACATTAATTTGCTGCATACACCTACATAACTTGCATCTAACTCACTCAGAAATTCCTTGTGATAATTGCCAAACAATCTACTTGATAAATGTTAAGTTTACATGATGTTTTCTTGCAATTATGAGCACTAATACTTCTTGTTGTTCCAAAAGATTGCTACAGCCATCTAACTACAGCAAATTCTCTGCAAAATTGACATTTAATGCTAGCTAGACATTAAAAAAATTGCTTCTGAAATTTGATTATCATTCTGCCTAGTTAAAGCTACCTTTTCATTGTCTTTTCAAGCAATTCCAAGGCATATTTTTTGAAGTTGTTATAAAATACTTATTGTTGTTGTAAACTTTCATATTGCTGCAATTTTATATCAGCTAACTTATATTTCGAAGGTTCATGGTCTTATGAAGCACTAACATCATTTTGTACTTGAAAGTTGCCATATTTTTCTTTGTTGTCTTGTTCTGGGAAGGTACACTTCATCTTTACTATTGCTTCATCTCTTAAAGACCTAAAGAACCTTTTGACTTGAGTGACCAATGACAGGGGGCTATTCTTGCATCCTTGCCTTAGTTTCATCATCCCTTTAGTTCATTGGGGACGTCTCCCTTGGGGTAATCTTGATATACTCCTAAACAGAAATGGGTTTCCTATTAAGGTGGCATTGATAAGTCACCCCCTTGTTACGCCAATCTTTCATCACTTGCCTTAGGATTTGGGCAAGTACAAATTGTGCGATAACCTTTTTAGCGTCGTTGTCAGGGAACATAGAGTCAATTTTCCTCGAACGACACTTTTTGGTAAGCCTTTATTTCACATAGCTTACCGAGCGACTCCACTGAGGGTAATCTCCTTGTCCATTTGATAATTTCAAGAAGATTATCTAGTGACTCCACAAAGTTCAAGGAGATATACCAATCGTCCCAGGTCTTACAAAAGAAAGCCTCCCCGAGGTTCTCCTGTAGTAAAATCATTATTTGGAGACAATCTTCCCTTAAACACAATGTCTAATGCTCAAACTCATACCCTTAATCCGAATCAGGATAATAAGCAAAAACAATGGTCTTCCAAACTTTTTAAAACGTTAGACATGACAAACACTCAAGGATACCCTTGGCAAATGCCCCTAGGTATGAGAAGTGGTTGCTTAAGTTCACTGGAAATGATGTAATCAACATCGAGGATCATATGACCAATTTTTGGGCCTTCTTTCAGCTTCATCCTATCAATGATAATGCAAAAGATTTAGCAATGAAATTGTTCTATGCTACCCTCTATGATGGCGCTAGAAGATGGTATAATGGTCTCCTTGACGCTAGTATTACATCTATGGATAAATTAGAGGAAGTGCTCCTCAAAAGATGGAGTGTCAAGGAAGACCCTAACATGTTGCTAATAAGACTCAACAACATCACAAAGGCTGAGAATGAAACTGTAAGGGAATTTCATGATAAATTTGAAAAGCTAATACAACAGATCCCATCCAACCATCACCCTTCAAACAATTTTCTTCTCTTTCTTTACACAAAATCCTTTACAGGACGAACGAGTTTCCTCTTCAGAGACAAAGCTCCTAGGACAATCCAAGAAGCCCATGAGATGGATSCGAAAATTGAAGATAACCTATCATCATCCAAAGTAGAATCTTTCTCTACCCCAAGATTCAAAATGGATGTTAAACCCAAAGTAGTCCATAATGTTGAGTCTGCTTCAGATATTGGTGCTAGCTTGGMAAAACTACAATTAACTGTAGATGGCATGGTAAAAACCCAAGAATTAATGATGAATAGGATTGTCAATCTAGAGAGAGCCCAACAACAAGCTCCTAGACCTCCTTATAAGGGGCAATTTCAAAGGGGTACTCAAGGTTTCAAGCCTAAGAATAATCAAGAAGTCTCTAATACTTTAGCCCCCACAAACGTGGTAGAGGAGAACTCGTGGTGCTTACAATACAAAGAGTCACATTGGGAGCATAAATGCCCTCTAAACAATGGTAAACGTGATCAAGTGAATATTATCAATCATACCATTGAGGGGCCAGAATGTTGCCTTAATATCACACTCGAAGAACATGAAGAAGTCATAAAGGAAGCAGTCAGGAAGGTTAGGATGGATGTAATCAATAACCTTGATCAAGAATCGAGAAAAGTTGAAAAAACAAGAATTCCAAGTGTATATTAAACAAAAACGAATGAACCAATTTCTCTCTACTGGACCTACAACTTCACAGCCAAAACCTCCACCTATGAATATACTTCTTCCTAAAACTTCTCCTAAGACTAACAAGATTGACTTGAAATTTGACTTGGAAGGTGCATTGGCCAAAATGCATGTGACCATCCCATTGAGAGAAGTTATCAAAGTTCCATCCATGAAAGAAGGTTCGAAAAAAAATTCAACGTATCAGATGAAGCAATGGACCCTCCTATTATGTTACAAGCAGACCATTTTAGGGTTCAATATGATGTCTTAACAGTTGTATGCTTGACTCAGGAGCAAGTGCTAACATGATGTCTTTGAAAGTCATGGAGAAACTAGGTCTAAAGGCTACACGGCCTTATAGGAATGTATGCAGTTTTGAGTCCAGTGACATACCCATTCTTGGGGTAGTTGAGAATGTTGAAGTACGCCTTGGTAAATATCCTGAGAGAGTGATCCATATGGATATTGTGGTGGTGGACATCCCTGTTGTGTGTGGAATGCTTTTGTCCAGGAAATTTGTTGCAATGTTGGGTGTTACATTAGAGATGGATCTAACTTATATCAATGTGCCTATGAAGAATGGGACAATTGAACACCTTCCTAATATGCCAATGGCCAAGGCCCATGTACAAGAAATTAGCAATGATACTGAGATCAGTGAAACACATGAGCCAATTAAGGAAAACCTTCCTATATTTTCTCCAGAGGATTTTCCTTTCACTTCAAAGGAAGATTTTGATGAGATACAATGGCCAAAGAAAGAAGAGTATCAACAACTCTTAGATAAATATAAGGACAAAGAAGTTGGAACTGTCACGTTACTAAAGATAGGGGATGATGACATATTGATTAAACCAAGTCAACAAGAAGTCCTTACAGTTGAATCGCACCCTCCTCCCTCAAGACAATATACTAGAGTTATATAGGGAACAACCAAGTTTGAAGCAAAGGAGTATCAAGAGGGAGATACGTTATGGATGTGGGACACAAAGAAAGGAGAACCTAACAATGTTAAGGGGAATGCACAATTTTGGCTTGGACCTTTCAAAATCAGAATGAAGTTAGTCAACAATGCCTACTATTTGTCTACATTGGAAGGAAGAAAACGCCCATTACCAGTTAGTGGACGCCTCCTCAGACCCCATCACGGGGCAAAGACTTAACTTCACAGGTAAGAACAGGTAAGAATAGGTAGGCATTTGCATCCATTGTATATACCATTGCATTTCATATTGGTATAGGTGTAGTTTCATTTTTATATTGTATTCTCCCATTATGTATATATATGTATGCTCATGATCATATGTTAGACTAGAGATCCTCTTTATTTTATTATATCATATATAAACAAGGGGTGACACCACCACCTTAGGGATTACTGATGCATTTTGTTGAGATTTAGCAGGCACAGGTCATACCAGAGATGTTGAGGTTTTCATGCGCTCTACAGTGAGCACATGTCCCCGAATTGGAGCCAGATGTTATCCCCTACCCTAAGGATAACTAAGGAGATCATGTCTTTAGGCCCACAGGTCCCAGACATGGAGTGTCGAGAGTCGAATCACTTGAGCATGGCCTCGGAGGACCCCTCTTTTCTTCAGTGCAATCTATTTATCAGCAGCAGCGGCATCCATCCCACCAGCATGGTCTTGAAGTAGCAGTAAGTCTTTCTCCACGAGGTAATGAGTCTGGGTATCATGGTATGTGCCACTTTGATTCTTGAAGCACTTGAATATGTTGCATTGAATTCTCCTTCATTTCATAACGTTTGCTTGGAAATTATGCTCTTTGACTTGTTCATACCTAGAATGGTGACATGATGCTCTAGTAAGTTGATCTCCATTTACGATGGGTTACCATTGGGTGGGTCTATGAAATGTCATCGTTTGTTCCCTCCATACTTACCACTTTCCATCGGTATTCCTCTAATCTCCCCCTACCTTTGTTTGGGCATTGGGATTTACCACACTAGGAAGGGTTGTACCTTGCCTTGTGGGAAGAAGGGGCTAAAGGCCAAAAGGGTAAAACTAGTTGGCAAGAGTTAAAAGTCAAAGATGAAACCTTTGAGATGCTTCGCCTAGGGATTCCCGAGAAAGCAATAAAAACCTTCTCAATAAGAAAAGGGAACCTATAAGATAAATAAACACTCAAGGTATTAGTTGGTGGATAGGAGGTCTCATCACGAGCCGACCTATTATGACCATGGGCATGTAGCAGTATGACACTACCACCTATCTAGTCACCAAACCAAGGTAGTGGTTCTTGGTGGCATAGTCAAGAAAAAGGGGGTCTCATCACGAGCCAGCCTTCTCATCTCCGTGAAATGTTTGTGGATAATGTTGTCACTTCTGGTCACCAAGCTAGGACAATG
>JASDQU010710947.1:5023-27686 GCA_032191745.1 Picea mariana
TTTCATGACCAAGAGAAAGGGGGTCTCATCACGAGCCAACCTTCTCATTTTCGTGAAAGTACTTGTGGATAACATTGCCACCACTAGTCACTAAGCCAGGGCAGTGTCCCTTGACTAGCTTCTTGAAAGAAAAAGAAATAAAAAAGATAAAAAATAATAATACAAGACTTGGTAAGAGGATAGGGGGTCTCATCAAGAGCTAGCCTATTAGGTCCACGAGAATCTAGTGGTATGCCACTACCGACATCTGATCACCATGCCAAGGTAGTGGCTCTTGGTGGCATAGCCAAGAGAAAGGGAGTCTCATCACAAGCCATCCTTCTCATTTCTGTGAAATGCTTGTGGCTAACATTGCCACCACAGGTCACCAAGCCAGGGAAGTGTCCTTTGACTAGCATCTTGGAAAGAAAAGAATGAAGATAAGAGGCATGAATGGGCTTGGAAATATTTTCATCCATGACAGGTGCAGCTCACCCTCCACAGAGGCACCCACTAGTAAGCCATCCCTACTATCACTACACCTTTTTCCTAGGATTCCCCATCCACCTCACCCACTTACATGACTTGGATTTAATCCTTTCCATTAGACACTAGCCCAATAGGACGTCCTGTCACCTTCCCCAAACTTGTATTGCAGGCTTGTATAATGTCTTTGAGCACTTAACTTGCGTAATAGGGGCACATGTTTAATAATATTGATGATGATATGTGATTGACACTGTTATGATCCCTGTGACTTATGAGCCCATGGAGGGCATAGTTTTTGATGTGCAGGATCATGCACGATGGGCAGGTAGCATATTGGATAGGTACACATGGGGAGATGATTAGTTCAGACCTCCATGGGGCTGAAGAGCCCATCCAATGGATGATGATACCCCAACAAGGGGCAGAGACAGGGCAGAGTGTTTGCACTAGGGAAGAGCAGAAGAATCCACCAGAGGCAGCTGAGCAGACCTGTACCTAGGGGGGTTGTTCCCCTTTCACTGGAATGTTGGCCTTGGAAGGCCAAGGATGTCACCCAGGAGGTTCATGATGTCATCCTTTCTTCATGGACGTTTTGTCAGACAGACAGGGCAGTTTGGCACGTGTGGCAGGTTGGAGAAGCCCAAGGAGAGCTAACGTTTTTCTCTAGGAGACTACATTTTCCCTAGAAAGGGATAACGTCACCCTAGAAGGGGCATGACGTCTTAATTTTTCTTGATTAGGGTTTAGTTTATAACATTTTAATGTAAAACAATATTATTATGGTATTTTGGCCTTGTCGACCTTTTAATGACCTAAAATGTAATTTAGGCCATTGGTATGCTATATATTGAGGGTTTTTATCTTCATATTTTCATGATCTTTCACTCACACATTAGTGAGGTATGAAATTTGCGCCCTTCTTAGGGTTATTGGCTGAAATTTTGAGGTGTAATTGTTGAAGAAAGACTTTTCTTGGCATTTTTGGCATTTCCCTTGGTGGAAGTTTTTACAACTAGGGTTTTTCTACATGGTTTCTTGGTTTATGTAAGTGAATTTATGCAAACACTTCTTAATTGAATGGTTTTGGTTTGTTTACTTGCATATGTTATTATAATTTGCTGAATCAAACCCTAGGTGACAAGCACTAGTTAATGTCCTTGTCTGATGTCCCTACCAATATTTTAATCCATTTCATTTGCTAAAGTAAGATAGATCCTTGCCATAGCAACACTCTATCTCTACTCTACTAATCTAGCCATTTTTCTCTTGTTATTGAGAAAAGAAGGAGGAAGATGCATCAAGGGCTAGGGTTTTCTACACCTTGATGAGATTTTTTCCCCTAGGGTTTTTCTAGTGAAGCCTTGCTTTAGAAACACATCACTTACAAACCCTCTTGTCTTAGACCTTATCAATCATTATTCAAGCTAGCCATTTTTATTATTTCCATTGAGCTAAAGAAGGAGGAGAGAGCACTAAGTCCTAGGGTTTCTACACCTTAGTGAGCCTCTCTCCCCCAGGGTTTCATTGTTGAGGCCTTGCTTTAGCAACACCTCAACATTTAACCACCTTGTCTTTGGCCTTTCATTATCATTTTAGTCCTTCAACATTTGTGGTCTCTTTGACTCCATATACCCTAGTAGCACACTGATCTAAGGCCTTGTGTTGAGCAAATTGATCATACAAACAACCAAATACTTTGAACAACCTTTAACCCTTACTAACCCTAGCCTAGACTAATTTTACTAACCCTAGAGTTGTCGTCACCTTTTCATGATATAAACATCTGTGTGAAGCATTCATTTTACTTCTATAGCAATTGAATGATTGGTTAAGGCATTGTTTATAAAGTCTTGATATTGTTACATTGAATGCCAAAGTTCATTTTAGCATTTATTGAGAAGTGATATTGTAATCATTGTTATCATATAAACATTGATTTGCTTCATCAATACTATTTCTCAATTGCTTATTTTCAGAAATTCATTGACTATATGAAGTACTAACCAACAAGCAAGCTTGCACATGTAGTTTCATTGTTGCTTTGTCTCAGGAAGGTACTCTTATTGGTTACTACTTCCGGTTATCTTTCATATTTATTAGCTATAAGCCAGACTTTCTGCTCGGTGGTGACTTGTGAGGGGGAAATTATCACTTACCCTTGCTAAACCTTTTGCCTTCTCAAAACCCCAGGTCATCGGAGATGTCTCCCCTGGGCCCGTTGCCGTCCTTATACACACTTTCAAACGTGAGCCAACTCCTGCTCACTTAGTGTGTCCTTGGAGGCACAATGCCTAGGTTCAAATCCCACGCTGTCACTTTGGCTTGAACCTCTTCCATCTAGGCTTAATCCTAGGGAAGCCAAGGGGGGTAGACCCTAGTTTCTAGATAAGATTTAGAGTTTAAGTTCTAGGAGTTTATTTTAATTAGTTAAGGTTTAGGGGGATTCTAACCTATGATGCAAAGGCAACAATGAAAGATGCAAGGTTTAGTATGTTAAACAAGCCTTTCCCTAGGTCAACTAAGACTAGTGCCTAAGGTTGGGTAAGGGGTCAACTAAATGTAAGGATGTTTAATTACAAGTAAAATTACAAAGGTTAGATACTTATAAATAAATAATGCTAGTTACACAATATTACAATAAGATACAATTTACAATAGGATAAGCTAACCATGTGTGTTTAAATGTGAAGGAAGTTAGATACAATCAAGACGTGAGCATCATCAACACATTAAGCCTATCTATGGCAACATCAACACTCAAAAATCACAAGGACACTTAGAAGATTTAGAAGATTTAAATACAAGTGTTCCACAATAGTTAAGACACTTAGTTAATTACCCATAAAGCATTAATTATAGATGAGATTGGAAGATTATGCTTATAAGTTTTAAACCTTAAGATATGTCAATTTAAACCAAGGTTATTAGATACTTAGTGAGTTAAGGGTTTTAAAGATTTGAAAGATTTTTATTAGCCTAACTAAGTGTTTGACCCTAAACCTCCTCACCCAGTTACCAAATGGATGTTGGATGCTCAAGAAGTGAGGCAACAGGGCCTACCCTAGCTTCACAGGTCAACCCTAATGAACTGAGTACTCCCAGAAAGGAAGTCACGTGTCGTGAGATCATCCCCGGCCTAGCACCTTCTGTTGTCTTCCTCAATTCCTATTTTATATGGTGAAGATGGTGGTTTTAGGAACCCTATTAAGTCTATTAAGTTTATAGATCAATTGGTTAAGTTTTTAGATGTATTAAAGTGTTTAGGTGACTTTTAGTTTTCCAAAGTTAGTGAAAAGGTGCCAAAACCGAAACTTCAATCAACCAAAAAGATATGTTTAGAATTTTAAGAATGAAGCATGTAAACACATATAGCATATATAATGAATTGTTGAAAAGAATAAGTTATTCCAACACCATTTACTTAACCAAGAATGTTTGCAAGTTTGAAAGAAAAAAGTGCTCTGAAAAGAACAAGAACAACTTGCCAATGAGAAGATTTAAACTTTTATCATTTACCCATGTATGACTTGCATTAAGATAGATGTTATGAAAATGAAACTTGCAATATTTAAAGTATGTAAGTGAATTTATGCCTCCATGGGCTTAAGCTAAGAATAGTTATGTGAATGTGATATCTACTTCTAGAATATTTTAACCATTAAGCATAAGCACATTATCAACACATTACTAGCCTTACGATTTTGGGGATGTCTCACCCAAGGTGTGGGAAATTATGAGGAAAATGACTTGAAAAGAGAAGAAAGAAAGAAACCACTCACAATGGCAGAAGGTGGAGGCAACCATACCTTTGTTGTGCCAAAGAGGGTTTGGAAGCAAGAATAACTTTAGAAATGCTAGAAAAATGAAGGAGAAGGGTGAGATTTTTTACCAACAAAAGGAGAGACCTTTGGGAGTGTTGTGTGACAAAAAGTGGGCAGTAAAACCCCTTAACCTGATGAGAACCTGAAAAAACCACCAAGATATTGCTTGCTGGAAATGTTGCACACAACAAGAAAAGTGAGGAAAATTTTATGTTTTTAGGGCAGAATTTTTTCACATAAAAATTCCAAGTAAAAATATATTTTTGTGACCTATCTATGATTGTAGCAAACTGAAATATAGAAGGAATGAATAAAGAAACCAGATCTGAAAAGAAATGGAGTTTAAGGGGGTTTTAAGAGTAAACTCTTCCTTGAGGCTAGCCCAATAAAACCCTAGAGGTAAACCTGCAAAATTTGAGAACGAAGGTACAAAAATAGATAGAATATGAGAGATCTATATGGTAAAACAAACTACTTTGAAACACCCAACTAAACACTTCACTAGATCTATGATAATACTACCACAAGATCTATCCAAACAAAATACTTTGCTTGAAACTTCTACTCTAGATCCATAAAACTTGAAGCAAGAATGAGAGAGAAATAGAACAAGATCACCGCAATAGTAGCAAGAAGCAAAAATAATACTCTTTGTTTCTTCAAAATCCTCCAAATCCTTTCTATTACTCAAGAGGAGAGTGTTGTAGCAACAAGTTGCTCCAACACTCTCAAGAGAAAAATGGAAAGGAAGAACAATGAACCAAGAGGGAGAGAGATGAGGGGAAAATCAAGTAGCATAAAAATAGCTCAAGATATGGTGAGGAGGGAGTGAGGAGAGGAATATATTTATACTTGGAGAGGCAAACCTACCTCTCTTGGATCAATGCCAAGTGTCCACCACCAAGCACAAGAGAGAATCTCAAGGAGGGGGGCACACCATCTAAGGTTTGAGACATGGATCAATGAGGTGGATGGGTTGTGAGGTGTGGGGATGATGGAAAGGGTGACGTGGGAGCTTAGGAAGGGCATACCACATGTGATAAGGGTCCACAACTCAACAAATTTCAAGTTGCAACGTTGTACCATGCTAGGGGGGCGTGAGGGTTTGAGAGGGTGAGTGGGTAAGGGGGTGTGTAAAGGTTTGAAAAGGTTGGGTTGGGTAGGTTTAGGCTATTAAACATATCTTTTCCCTTTTTCCATCTTTAGATCATCCTTTTAACTCATTATTAAAAAAAATACATTTTTGCTATGTCATGACCTAGCAATTTAAATCGTTGTTTTTGACTGATTGAGACTCCTAGTGGACAAACACGTAGCAAAGGTTGTCCGATTGAGATGAAACTTGGTCCAAGGGTGTAGGGGTTCTCATTCCATTTATTTTTAGCACAAGTACCCCTATAAAAAGTCCAAGGACATAGTGTTTACAATTTTTGCTCAAAAATAATTAAATAATTAAACCTCCAAACTTAGGGAAATTTAATTAAAATTTAATTAATTAAAAAAAAATTAATCTAGACTCGACGGAATTCCGTGAAACTTTCTAAGATGTCATACATGGTAATTTACATCATCTCTAAACAATATTTACCAGAGGATAATCCCATTAGAACGCCCTTCACCACTTTGAAGGAATTATTGCAAGTGTGAGGGAAAAACTCAAGGGAAATTAATAAGGATGAAAAGCTCAATTAATAACCCGAGGATAAAAAAACCTCGGTGAAAGGAACTCTCCCAATGAAACCATCCCAAGGTAAATGACCTAAATATGACCCATGCAGAGCTATTACATTAGTAACCCACGTAGGGGTGCGAAAATTTCGTTTACAAAAAGAAGTGTTGGTGGCAAAAAATGTCGTGTAGAGCCAAATAATGTTCGACAAATGAGCATCTGATGATGCATCTCTTCATGGCACATGGATTTGACCCCCTAGTTGGATAAGAGGTCAACAAGGCCTTACCTCCCTAAATAGAAAGAACCTTCCCATTGAGGTGATAGTGGTGAGATTGGTTCAGTTACGCCAGTTTGACCTTATTTCATCCATCTATTACCCTAGCTACAAACTATGTGATAACATTTTGGTGCCATTGTCGGGGAACACTGAGTGAATTCTCCTCAAGATGACACTTTTCGGTAAGCCTTGCCTCAAGAGTCTTTATCTTACAATCTTACCTGGCGGCTCCACTTAGGGTGTTTTCCCTTATCCTTTGATAATTTCAAGAAAATTATTTGGCAACTCCACTAACCTTTTCCCAGGTCCCACCTTACTCTCAACTCTGTGATATTTCCAAGTTATGAGATCATGGCATCCTGGGAACAACTATATGAAACTATTGATTTCAAAAGCCTTCAAGGATACCCAACCCGTTTTGATACAAAATGGTCAAACAACCTCCCAAGATTTTGGGGCCTCGCAACTCCTCACATCATAAATTTTTTGGAGTATATAAGTGAGGTAGAATTAGGAGGGGAGGATGATCTAATAAAACTATTCATACTCTCTCTGCCATCCTTCTTGCAATATTGGTTTAAGGGTTGTTTCCAAGATAGGGGTATATCATCTTTCGTACACCTCATCAATAGGTTTGTTGAATTTACCAAACCATGTTGCAAAACGTATGAAGATGCCCTTCAGAATCTCACAATAGCCTTGGAAGATGGAGGATTCACCACTGAGATTGTAGCATATCTCAGGAATACGTATCATGTTCAACATCAAGAACTCTCTGATACGAAAGAAGATATTTATGAAGAACACTATCAACCCCTTGAAGAGGAGCAAGATTTCTCCCATGATTCAGTAAAATGCAGTGAAGATATAACTAGATAAGTGAATTATGAGGATGAAGCACCAATAACTGCTCCTCAGTCTGATGAATCTCTCCAAGATCCTATCTCTCCTACACAAGATGAAAAGAATGAGGTAAGTCATTTTCCTTTCCAGATTTTTGATGATACCTTGTTCTATGATTCAGAGAGTGAAGAAGAAATGGAACCCTTGGACAAGCTAGATCCTCTATATCTCAAGACTGAATATGTAGAGGCATATCTTCTACTTGATGAAGTTATCCAAATACTTGAAGCTCCTGCACAGGAAGGATTAAGCAAGGTGATTTATTTCCCCTTCCAAATTTTTAATGATTATTTATCTTATGATGTAGAGAGTAAAGAAGTGTTGAATGTTTTAAACCCTTCATGTTCTGATGAAAATGAGGAATTTGTTGATAATATTGATGAATTCATGCATGTCAGGAAGCGTAAATGGGATATGATTGGATATGATGGGGATCCCATTTACGACATTGAGGATCGCTTCCAAAAGTTTGCTTTACAATTATCATATGACATTACTAAATTTGATATTTGGCGACAAGGACATGACATAATTACCAATTCTATTCACATACCCAAGGATGACCTGATGCTATGATCCCCTAATAATTATCAATCATACCTTGAGGATTTTGATGATTATCCCTCTGATCACTTAGAGTTATTCTATGAAGAAAGTTATCAACCATCGTTCTTCTCAGATCTTGATAAAAGTGAGGAGGTTACTTCCATGAAGCAAGATGCTTGTGATAAGGTTTTCCACCTCCCTTTGATTACTTTACAACGTTATGTCACTGAAGTTATGGTTTGGAAACATGTCCCTTATCCCAAGTCTCCTATAAGACAAAACCTCGTTCTGGATTTTAAGGGAAAGTTGAGTACCTCAAGAAGAAGCTTATTGTCACAATTTTACACCTTCCCCTTAAGGAGTTGTCATTCATCCTTTCAGATCTTGCCAATCCCTTCTCAGGACTCAAGTTGTGAAGACGTCCATGGTAGCCAACATTCATATTCCTCGAGTTGGTCTTTTGAACCTTTGACTTTTCATGATCCATTTCTAAGATGGATTGAGCACTCTCCTGAGAGTATGTCTTGGCATCACTTTTTCCCTGCCACCCGCCTCCATGAGATACATCTTACAATTTCCATTGATATGATACACTTTCTAACTCATGTTATTGTTGTGCCTACTTATCACTATTTTGGCTTATGATGAAGCACAAAGGGAGGTATTGTGGGATGTTGTTGGATGGGTTTCATTGATAGTTTGACCACATCTAACATCCAGCCAACAGGTAAGTACAGGTAAGTAGGTAGGCATTTTGCATTCATTGTATCTACCATTGCATTGCATACTAGAGTATTTTGTTTTCTCATTTGTGCATATGATTTCTTTTATTTCAGTTATATATATATGTGTGTGTGTGTGTGTGTGTGTGTGTGTGTGTGTGTGTGTGTGTGTGTGTGGACTAGGGTGATATCACCACCCCAAGTGATTACTGATGTTTTCTATTGAGATCAATAAGGTTACAATTCATTCCAGAGATGTTGAGGTTCTCATGCAATTTACGGTGAGCACATGTCCCCGAGTTGGAGCCAGATGTTATCCCCCAGTTTTAGGGATAACGAGGAGATTATGTCTCGAGGCCCACAGGTCCTAGACATGGAGTATTGAGATCCATATCGACTTGAGCATGGCCCTGGAGGACCCATATTTTCTCCCTTTCAGCGCCTCCACTTTGTCAGCAGCAACAACAACATCCATCACCTTCGGCTTGGCCCTGTATCAGAGATGGTTCTTGCTCCATGAGGTAATGAGTCTGGGTATCATGGTATGTGTCACTTTGATCCTCAAAACCTTTGAATATGTGCATTGGATTCCTTTTGTTTCTAACGGGTTATTGGATCTTATACTTTTCCACTTGACCATATCTGGGGGGAATAACAGGATGCCCTAGCAAGCATGTGTCCATAGGTTTTGAGTTGCCACTAGGAAGATTTTTGAAAATCCATCATCTGTTCCGGTCTTATTTCTTATTTCCCACTTTCCATCTTATTTCCCACTCACCCATCCCATTACATTGGTCTTGGCATAGGGTTGGCCAATAATTTAGGGGTCGTACCTTACCTGGTGGGAAGAATGGGCTAAAAGGCTTGGGGGGTAAAAGTAGCTGACAATAAAATCCTGAGAATAAAACCTCAAGATTCTTCACCCAGGGATCCCCAAGAAAGCAATAAAAAGATTCTCAGCAAGAAACAGAGGGACCCATAAAAAATAATAAAACAATACCTTGTTGAGGGATAGGGGGTCTCATCATGAGCCAACCTATTAGGTCCATGGGTACCTAACGGTATGACACTACTAACAGTTGGTTACCACGCCAGGGTAGTGGCTCTTGGTTGCATGACCAAGAGAAAGGGGGTCTCATCATGAGCCAACCTTCTCATTTATGTGAAACTGCTTCTGGCTAACATTGCCACCACTGGTCACCAAGCCAGGGCAGTGTCCCTTGACTAGCTTCTTGAAAGAAAAAAGAAATAAAAAAGATAAAAACAATACTAAAAGACCTGGTTACAAGATAGGGGTCCTCATCACGATCCAACCTATTACGTCCATGAGAATCTAGTGGTATGACACTATTGACATTTGTTCACCACGCTAGGGTAGAGGCTCTTGGTGGCATAGCCAAGAGAAAGGGGGTCTCATCACGAGCCAATCTTCTCATTTCCGTGAAATGCTTGTGGCTGACATTGCCACCACTTGTCAACAAGCCAGGGCAGTGTCCTTTGACTACCATCTTGGAAGAAAAAGAATGAAGATAAAAGGCATGAATGGGCTTGGAAATATTTTCATCCATGACAGGTGAAGCTCACCCTCCATAGAGGCAACCACCAGTAATCCATCCCCGCTATCACTGCACCTTTTGCCCAGGCATCCCCATCCACCTCACCCACTTACATGACTTGGATTTAATCCTTTCCAGAAAAACCCCTCTTCTAGCAGACACTAGCCCAATAGGACATCCTCTCACCTTCCCCAAACTTGTATTGCAGACTTGTATAATGTCTTTCAGCACTTAACTAGGTTAATAGGGGCTTTATGCACATGTTTAATAATATTGATGATGAGATGTGATTGACATTGCTATGATCCCTGTGACTTATGAGCCCATGGAGGGCGTAGTTGTTGATGTGCAGGATCATGCCTAGCGGACAGGTACCATATTGGAAAGGTACACATGGGGAGATTATTAGTTCGGACCTCCATGGGGTTGAAGAGCCCATCTGATGGATGTTGAGACCCCAACAGGGTCAGAGACAGGGCAGAGTATTTGCACTAGGGAAGAGTAGAAGATCCACCAGAGGCAGCTGAGCAGACCTGTACCTAGGGGGGTTGTTCCCCCTTCACTAGAATGTTGGCCTTGGAAGGCCTAAGACGTCACCCAGGAGGTTCTTGACGTCATCCTTCCTTCATGGACGTTTTGGCAAATAGACAGGGCAGTTTGGCACGTGTGGCAGGTTGGAGAAGTCCAAGGAGGGCTAACGTTTTTCTCCAAAAGGCTGCATTTGCCCTAGAAAGCGCTAATGTTACCCTAGAAGGGGCATGACGTCCTATTTTTGCTTGATTAGGGTTTAGTTTATAACATTTTAATGTAAAACAATATTATTATAGTATGTTGGCCTTGTCGGCCTTTTATTGACCTAAAATGTAATTTAGGTAATTGGTATGATATATATTAAGGGTTTTTACCTTCATATTTTCATGATCTTTCACTCACACATTAGCGAGGTCTGAAATTTGCGCCCTTCTTAAGGGTCATTGGCTGAAATTTTGAGGTGCACTTGTTGAAGGAAGACTTTTCTTGGCATTTTTGGCATTTCTCTTGGCGGAAGGTGTTACAACTAGGGTTTTGCTACATGGTTTCTTGGTTTATGTAAGTGAATTTTTACAAACAATTCTTAATTGAATGGTTTTAGTTTGTTTACTTGCATATGTTATTATAATTTGTTGAATCAAACCCTAGGTGACAAGCACTAGTTAGTGTCCTTGTCTCATGTACCTACCAAGATTTTAAGCCATTTCATTTTCTGAAGTAATATAGAGCCTTGCCATAGCAACACTCTATCTCTACTCTACTAAGCTAGCCATTTTTCTCTTGTTATTGAGCTAATAAGGAGGAAGACGCATTAAGGGCTAGGGTTTTCTACACCTTGATGAGTCGTTTTCCCCCAGGGTTTGTCTAGTGAAGCCTTGCTTTAGAAACACATCACTTACAAACCCTCTTGTCTTAGACCTTATCAATCATTATTCAAGCTAGCCATTTTTATTATTTCCATTGAGCTAAAGAAGGAGGAGAGAGCACTAAGGCCTAGGGTTTCTACACCTTAGTGAGCCTCTCTCCCCTAGGGTTTCATTGTCGAGGTCTTTCTTTAGCAACACCTCAACATTTAACCATCTTGTCTTTGGCCTTTCATTATCATTTTATTCCTTCAACCATTGCGGCCTCTTTGACTCCATATACCCTAGCAGCACACTGATCTAAGGCCTTGTGTTGAGCAACTTGATCATAAAAACAACCAAATACTTTGAACAACCTTTAACCCTTACTAACCCTAGCCTAGACTAATTTTACTAACACCAGTGTTGTCGTCACCTTTTCATGATATAAACATTTGTGTGCAGCATTCATTTTACTTCTAAAGCAATTGAATGATTGGTTAAGGCATTGTTTATAAAATCTTGATATTGTTACATTGAATGCCAAAGTTTCTTTTAGCATTTATTGAGAAGTGATATTGTAATCATTGCTATCATATAAACATTGATTTGCTTCATCAATACTATTTCTCAATTGTTTATTTTCATAAAGTCATTGATTATATGAAGTACTAACCAGAAAGAAAGCTTGCACATGTAGTTTCATTGTTGAGTTGTCTCTGACAGGTACTCTTATTGGTTACTATTTCCGGTTATATTTCATCTTTATTAGATATAAGCCGGACTTTCTACTCGATGGTGACTTTTGAGGGGGAAATTATCACTTAGCTTTGCTAAACCTTTTGCCTTCTCAAAACCCCAGGTCACTGGGGACGTCTCCCCTGGGCCTTACCTCCTTAAATAGAAAGAACCTTCCCATCGAGGTAGCAGTGGTGGGATTGGTTCAATTACGCTAGTTTGACCTTCTTTCATCCATCTATTACCCTAACTACAAATTGTGCGATAACAGTGCCTTTCTAAGGGTATTGGAGTCAAGTAGGTGGCTTCATTCAAGACTGATAACAAGTGATTTTACACATAATCCAAGAGGGAGAAATACCTAGGAGGAGTAGCAACTTAAGTCCTCCTAGGTTTGACCTTAAGAAGTGAGGAAGATAGGGTGTGGGAACTTCTAGGCCCTGGCACCTCCTTCTTCTTGGAATTTTATGGATGAAAATTACTTTGCACAATAACTAAGTATAAAAATTTAGAGAGCTAGCACTTTAGGGCCCTAAGGTTTCACTATTTACTAGATCAATTCAATAAAGCTAGGAAAATGAAATGCAAGAAAGTTTGCACTTTAAGTTTCTTACTTCAAGCATTAATTAAAACATGCAATTTCATAATCTTGTATGAGCAAGCAAACCATTACCATAACCATTTACAATGACAAAGTAAAAATGTACTTACTTGCACTAATAATAATCATGTAAAACCATGCAAGATTTCCACAAAACTTCATAAAATTTGTTCAAGTACCAAAAACAATCCTTAAAAGAGTGGTGCCCTCCTTATTTCATCCAATAACCCTTAGTAGGGAGAAAATTTTAAACCTCCACTCTCCCAAGTGAGAGTTATGATGAAAATGAATGTCACTTTATGTTTATTTATACCAAAATTTGACCTTTAATTATTTTAGGTCAAAATATGTAATGATACCAAGCCATTATGCAAGGATCATCACAGTTTTGGTGTCTTTTTAAACTTTTTCTGAGTGAGGTATTTCCTCAAACACCTTTTTGTCCTACTTGTTTACTGTGTTCACTTACTGAATGGCCTCTTGATTTCGACCTTAGGGTTTACTGATGTGTTTATATATGTGTATGCAACAAATAGTAGAAAGAGACAACCATGGAACATACCTCAACCATATGCAATATGATATACAAGCCAAAACATCTCAAATAGATTTATTCATAAGATAGAGAAACATGCTACAATGAAGATGTCGGTCTGGAATACTCAACAGATGGCCAATAAGATAAAAAATAGAGCTGCTACAAAATGCTTCAATAGAAGACTCCAACATGCCTCCAAAGGTTGGATATACAATGAAGACTGAATAAAATAGATATGGGCTGTAAGAGTGCTAAAACCCCAACTGGAAGGTGCCACGCTCTACTAGAATGCTGAAGCCCTCAATAATTTGGGCATGCTACCAAATGTTTCCAATCACCCTAAGAAATATGCCAACTTATAGATCGGGCAACTGTAAGGACAACCCAGGTGTTCAAATCTCCAAATCCACTCTCAAACTCTGTAGATCTGACTCCTCCACTGAATGGTGCACCCCACTAGATGACTGAAGCCCTAGATAATTCGGCCCTACTGAAGGAGGCCTCCAAATGCTCTGAAACTCCCTAGGAATATAGATTGGGACACTGCAAGTCACTGGGTGAAGTCTCAGGGTCAGATCTGAAGTGTAACCCCTCCAAACTGACTAGATCTGAATCTCAAAAATGCCCTCCTTCTCTTAAATTTGTTCCACTGTTCTAAGAAATAATCTGAGCCATAAACTCTCACAGAAAGTACTAGAAATGATGGTGAAGACCCTGCAAGAAGAACCCAGGTGATAGAATCTCCAAAAGCCCTGCCATTCACTTGCAATGAACTTCCCTCAATGGATGGTGCACCCTCTTTGCTGGAAACACTCAACTGGTGCACCCTCTCTCTATCTGCACAAGTAATTGATGTGGAATGCTCCTACAACTGAGTAGACCTGGAACTAGAATGGTGTGGGAGAGTATTTCATCTCTGAGACCAAGCTTGGGACAAGCTAGGTGGAATCTTTCACCACCGAATCGTCCTCTAGGGTTTGTTAAGTCAAAACCCTCAAAAACCCCATTGCTGGGCTTACTAGCTAGAAGCCAGATATCAAAATATAAGCATAAATGAATGATGAGTAGAGGCCCTTGCCTTCCTTTTATACTTTTTGGCTCACCTTGTCCCTCCAAAGTGACTTTCATGTTATTAATATTTAATTAATTAATTAAATCACTTTAATTAATTAATTAACCTTTTTACCTCTGAAAAGCTCCTTATCTCTCATTGTGGCTTCCCTAGCCACTGAAAGTCACTTCTAGCCATCCCATCCTGTAGTGTTGTTCCTCCTGATTCCAATGAGCTATTACACTGAGAGGTTCCTCCAAGTAATGTGCCCAAAATGACCTCTTCAGTGATTTCAATTAACTTATAGCTCAAAATAGTCAAAATCATGGAAATCGTCGGAATGTAACGAAACCAAAGCCAACCTGTGCGGAATGGCTCATAATGATGGAATATGATGATCAATTGAAGATGAACCCCACAATGCCTCTAAAATACCCCTGTACTCGCTATAACATCCATCTGGCTACTCTGGTCGTCATAAATCTCTGCACTATGATGATGTCCCAAAGTGGGGACATTACAGTCCTCCTTGCTAGAAAATTGCTTGTCCTCAAGCAATACCCAAATCCCTCCAAGTAAAATACTAGGATCCCATGTCCACCTGTGGAATACATAGCAGAACCCATCAAAATATGAACAATAGTATACTCCACCCCCTCGATCCCATATCAGGAAGTGAACTGCAATACTCTGTGAAGCATAGTCCTGAAAGATATCAACCCTGTGAACCTCCTGCACATGACACATGGCCTCATCTCAGAATGAGTCCATCCTCCCAATCTCTACCAAGATCCACATGGCCTCCATCAATTGCACATACTGATGCTCGACTGAGATGATGCAAGACCTCCGTGAGGCACCCGCAAGTGATGTGCTCCTCTCAACATTGAAGCTCAATGGAAGGTTAGAATAACCTTCCCCTGCACTGGTCCACTCTCCCCTATCAGCCAATGAACTGATCAATCATGTAATCCCTGGGTCCCATGCTAACCTCTGTCGAAGATCCTCATGCTGACATTGCACTACTTTGACCATGATTGTCTGCCCCTTGCATACATCCTGAATCCTCCTCTCCTGGGTCCTCTAGCTGAAATACCTATGACCATTTGACCTGTTGTCCAGAACCTGTATCAGTGAAGACACCTCTATAGAAGAAGTACTTGTAAAAACATCTCCATGCCCTATCATGATGATCAAGTGGAAGGAAAGGTCTTGCCCCATAGGACAATTACCTGCAGACCCACTCCAAACTAAACCAAGGTGGAGTGTGTGGCTCTCTGGTGCAACTTGGGTCAACATGAACATCGTGCTAACAAGACGGACTCCTAGGTCCCATGGCAAACTTGGAAGTTTTTCACTTCCAATCTCCTCTAACTTCTCCTATGTGAGACTGATCACTGTCAGAAGCCTTATGTGGTCATATGCTACTACCTGGCCCATGATGCTCTCTCTCAGACACCAAGTCTCAACTGACTGCCTATGACGATCCCTCTCTCTCCGGCTGGATGCCGTAAAGGTACTCACGTCAGGTGGCCTTGGCCCAGGCACTCTCCATGCTCTCAGCCACTGTATATCTCTCCTCATGCGACTGCTGATCTGGTGAAGGTGCTCAATCATAACTATGGTCTGCCTCAAAAGTGTGACATATGCATACTCCCCTAAGTGTGTCTCCTCCCTGCAATCCTATACATCTGTCTGAAACTGACTGCATATCTTGGTATGTCTCTGTGCACTATCACTCCTCACTATATGCCACTGCATACTCACATCATCTCCCGTAGACTCATGCTGCATCGTAGATCCGGGGTGTATTGATGGATCAACCTCTACATGGAGGTCAACTGATCTCAAAACACAAATGGAAGTGTCCCCCATCAACTGGTGCTCCTCTGCTAGATCACAAATATCCTCTAACCATGTGACCAAAGGATATCTCAAAGTGTTCACCAGGCTAGATGAAGTGGATCTCTGACGAATCTCCTCAAGAAGCTCATCTGATCTAGTCTCAGATTCTTGAAGGGTTGTCTGTGTGCCTCTCAAGAATCCTCAAGTGCTCTCCAACTCCTGCCCCCTCAAGGCCCTGTGATACAACTCACTAATCCCCAGTAGGTAGTCCCTATCTTTCAACAATTATTGGTAGTCAGTCCTCATAATAGACACTCTCTTCCTAAGAGTGTGAAAATCATCCATGGAAAATCCTCCATCTGAACTACCCTGTGCCACTGATGCTCTCCAACAGTAATCTGCCATCACTACATGCATGTCATCAATACGTCTAGTGGCTGCCATGATCATAGCCTTGCTAACTCTCAATTGTGCTACTAAGTGGTGTGACTCTTGATCATGGTCATGTTGAGGTGCCATCTCCGACCCCTCACTACTAGTGTCAGTCCTGCTAGTGTCAACTCTAGAATCCCCAAAAACACCCTCTGCATAAGATGATGTGTTGAAATGTCCACTGTCTACTGTGCTGCTGGGTACTCCTGTATGCCACTGCACCCCATAACTAGATGTTATCTCCCCTTGAATCACACTGTATCCTGTATGAGCAGTCGTATCCTCCTGTGCACTCAAACTTCCACTATCATCTGCACTTGGATCCCATGTAGTTGTATCCAGACACGTACTATGGTCATCCTGAATACTAAAGAGTGCATCCTCATCAATGCAGGCCGATCCTGGAAGTAAGTGCTCCATCAACCTGTCAACCTCTTCAATCTGCTCAACTAATGGAGTCTCTAATAACTGTGACTCAATCTCCTCTAGCTGATCTGTATGTGTAGGGTCCCTTGTCTGTACTCCCTGTATCTCCTCTTGGATCAGTGGATCTACATGTCCATGGTGTGCAACCCTCACAATAGGCTCATCCATCACATCTGACGTACCACTGATCTCCTCATGTAACGTGGCTATCATGGGTGTCTGAAAGGGTGACAATTGTGTCACAGCCCTCATAGGGAGCTCATTCGATCTAGGTTCTAACACGTGTGCATCCTCACTAGTGTCACTACTCTGGCGAGGTGTAAGTTCATCAATGGTATGTGATCTATCTGCTGAAGCACTGGTTCTATCATCCTGCCCATCCAACTGTCTATCCACTACACAAGGGTCACCATCATCCTTAAGCAAGCTAGTATCATCAACATCTGAGCAAGAGTCATTATCACTAGCCTCTGTGCAAGAGTCACTATCATCATCAGACTGCTCTAGATAAGCATCAATCGATCCATCCTCACATGCCTCATCCTCACTATCATAGTGTGCCTCAATAGTGTGCTTCGGATCCTTACCCCTACACCTATGATCAGGTTCCCATGGCCCCTTGCAACTGTAGCAAGGTTGCATGATCCTACTGGGCATGGGGTTTCTTTGTTCTTCCTTCCATCTAGTTGTCATAGCTATGTTTCCTCTGCTATGCCGACCCAATGTGTAACCTCATCTTTGCTCCAACTAGGATTTTTATAGGATACAAAATGATGGAATGTCATTAGACCTCTAAGATTCTCATTGAGGGTTTGATATTCCCCATCACAATCAAAAATCCTTCTAGTAAAGTACAAAACATCCATAGATTTTTTTTCCTCTTCTATGTTGACCCAATATGTAACCTCCTCTTTGCTCCACCTAGGATTTCTTATAGATAAAAATTGTTGGAATGTCAAATGAGCCCTAGTTTCCTCCCCAAGGGCATAATATTCCCCTTTACAGAGCATACTCTCTTTAGCAAGGTAAAACAAATCCATCTCTCCTTATGGAAGACCCTCAGGTTGGTAGGAGTTTAAGCTCTGATACCACTGTAATGATCCCAAGCCATTATGCAAGGATCATCACGGTTTTGGTGTATTTTTAAACTTTTTCTGAGTGAGGTATTTTTTCAAGCACTTTGTTGTCCTACTTGTTTACTGTGTTCACTTGTTGAATGGCCTATTGATTTCGGCCTTAGGATTTACTGATGTGTTTATATATGTGTATGCAACAAATAACAAAAAGAGACAACCATGGAACATACCTCAACCATATGAAATATAATAGACAAGCCAAAACATCTCAAATAGATTTATTCATAAGATAGAGAAACTTGCTACAATGAAGATGTCGATCTGGAATACTCAACAGATGGCCAATAAGATAAACAATAGAGATGCTACAAAATGCTCCAATAGAAGACTCCAACATGCCTCCAAAGGCTGGATATACAATGAAGACTGAATACAATAGATCTGTGCCATAAGAGTGTTAAACCCCCAACTGGAAGGTGCCACGCTTTGCTAGAATGCTGAAGCCCTCAATAATTCAGCCCTGCTACCAAAAGTGTCCAATCACCCTAAGAAATATGCCAACTTATAGATCGGGCAACTGTAAGGACAACCCAGGTGTCCAAATCTCCAAATCCACTCTCAAACTCTGTAGATCTCACTCCTCCACTGAATGGTGCACCCCAATGGATGACTAAATCCCTAGATAGTTTGACCCTACTGAAGGAGGCCTCCAAATGCTCTGAAACTCCCCAGGAATATAGATCGGGACACTGCAACTCACTAGGTGAAGCCTCAGGGTCAGATATGAAGTGTAACCCCTCCAAACTGACTAGATATAAATCTAAAAAATGCCCTCCTTCTCTTCAATTCATCCCACTGCTCTAAGAAATAATCTGATCCATAAACTCTCACAGAAAGTACTAGGAATGATGGTGAAGACCCTGCAAGAAGAACCTAGGTGATAGAATCTCCAAAAGCCCTGCCAATCACCTGCAATGAACTTCCCTCAATGGATGGTGTGCCCCCCTTGCTGGAAACCCTCAACTGGTTCACCCTCTCTCTATCTGCACAAGTAACTGATGTGGACTCCTCCTACAACTGAGTAGACCTGGAACTAGAATGGTGTGGAAGCGTATTGCATCTCCAAGACCAAGCTTGGGACAAGCTAGGTGGAATATTTCACCACCGAATCGTCCTCTAGGGTTTGTTAAGTCAAAACCCTCAAAACCCCCAATGCTGGGTTTACTTGCTAAAAGCCAGATATCAAAAGATAAACATACATGAATGATGAGTAGAGGCCCTTGCCTTCCTTTTATACGTTTTGGTTCACCTTGTCCCTCTAAAGTGACTTTCATGTTATTAATATTTAATTAATTAATTAAATCACTTTAATTAATTAATTAACCTTTTTACCTCTGAAAAGATCCTTATCTCTCTTTGTGGCTTCCTTGGCCACTAAAAGTCACTTCTAGCCATCCCATCCTATAGTGTTTCTCCTCCTGATTCTGAGCTATTACATTGAGAGGTTCCTCCAAGTAATGTGCCCAAAATGACCTCTTCAGTAATTTCAATTAACTTATAACTCAAAATAGTCAAAATCATGGAAATCGTCGAAATGCAACGAAACCAAAGCCAACCTATGTGGAATGGCTCATAATGATGGAATATGATGATCAATGCAAGCTGGACCCCACAATGCCTCTCAAATACCCCTATACTCTCTATAACATCCATTTGGCTACTCTGGTCGTCATAAATCTCTACACTGTGATGATGTCCCAAAGTGGGGACATTACAAAATATCAGAAATTCATTGTTTATATGAAGTACTAACCAGCAAGCAAGCTTGCACATGTAGTTTCATTATTGCGTTGTCTCTGAAAAGTACTTTTATTGGTTACTACTTCCAGTTATATTTCATCTTTATTGGCTATAAGCTGGACTTTCTGCTCGGTGGTGACTTGTGAGGGGGGAATTATCACTTAGCCTTGCTAAACCTTTTTCTTTCTCAAAACCCCAAGTCGTCGGGGACGTCTCTCCGATAATAGTGCCTTTATGAGGGTATTGGAGTCAAGTAGTTGGCTTCATTCAAGGCTGCTAACAAGTGATTTTACACATAATCCAAGAGGGAGAAACACCTAGGAGGAGTAGCAACTAAAGTCCTCCTAGGTTTGACCTTAAGAAGTGAGGAAGATAGGGTGTAGGCACTTCTAGGCCCTAGCACCTCCTTCTTCTTGGATTTTTATGGATGAAAATTACTTTGCACAATAACTAAGTATAAACCTCTAGAGAGCTAGCACTTTAGGGCCCTAAGGTTTCACTAGTTACTAGATCAATTCAATAAAGCTAGGAAAATGAAACGCAAGAAAGTTATCACTTTAAGTTTCTTACTTCGAGCATTAATTAAAACATGAAATTTCATAATCTTGTATGAGCAAGAAAACCATTACCATAACCATTTACAATGACAAAGTAAAAATCTACTTACTTGCACTAAAAATAATGTAAAACCATGCAAGATTGCCACAAAACTTCATAAAATTTGTTCAAGTGCCAAAAACAAGCCTTAAAAGAGTAGTGCCCTCCTTATTTCATCCAATAACCCTTGGTAGGGCGAAAATTTCATACCTCCACTCTCCCAAGTGAGAGTTATGATGAAAATGAATGTCACTTTATGTTTATTTATACCAAAATTTGACCTTCAATTATTTTAGGTCAAAATATCAGAAAGTCATTGATTATATGAAGTACTAACCATCAAGCAAGCTTGCACATGTAGTTTCATTTTTGCTTTGTCTATGGCAGGTACTCTTATTGGTTACTACTTCTAATTATATTTCATCTTTATTGGCTATAAGCTAGACTTTCTGCTCGGTGGTGACTTGTGAGGAGGAAATTATCACTTGGCCTTGCTAAACCTTTTGCCTTCTCAAAAACCCAGGTCACTAGGGACGTCTCCCCTGTGCCTTACCTCCCTAAATATAAAGAACCTTCCCATTGAGGTGGCAGTGGTGGGATTGGTTCAGTTACACTAGTTTGACCTTATTTCATCCATCTATTACCCTAACTACAAATTGTGCGATAACAATGCCTTTCTAAGGGTATTGGAGTCAAGTAGGTGACTTCATTCAAGGCTGCTAACAAGTGATTTTACACATAATCCAAGAGGAAGAAACACCTAGGAGGATTAGCAACTTAAGTCCTCCTAGGTTTGACCTTAAGAACTGAGGAAGATAGGGTGTAGGCACTTCTAGGCCCTAACACCTCCTTTTTCTTGGATTTTTATGGATGAAAAATACTTTGCACAATAACTAAGTATAAACCTCTAGAGATCTAGCACGTTAGGGCCCTAAGGTTTCACTAGTTACTAGATCAATTCAATAAAGCTAGGAAAATGAAACGCAAGAAAGTTAACACTTTAAGTTTCTTACTTCAAGCATTAATTAAAACATGCAATTTCATAATCTTGTATTAGCAAGAAAACCATTAACATAATGATTTACAATGACAAAGTAAAAATCTACTTACTTGCACTAAGAATAATCATGTAAAACCATGCATGATTGCCACAAAACTTCATAAAATTTGTTCAAGTGCCAAAAACAAGCCTTAAAAGAGTAGTGCCCTCCTTATTTCATCCAATAACCCTTAGTAGGGTGAAAATTCCAGACCTCCACTCTCCCAAGTGAGAGTTATGATGAAAATGAATGTCACTTTATGTTTATTTATACCAAAATTTGACCTTTAATTATTTTAGGTCAAAATATCAAGGTTGACCTAGCCAATTTGCTAAAAAATTACATTTTTACCAAAATAAATTCAATTTGCATCTAAATGAGCCTCCAAATGTGATGTTGGGCCCTCTTAGGGTTATGTTGGGCCTCAAGTGTGGGATGCTGGGAAAAGGAGATGAAATGTTGGGTCTCCAAAGTCATTAAATTTGTCCACACGAGCCAATAGCCTCATGAATTCCTCCAAGGTGACAACCCCAGCTGACAAGTGATGTCTAGGGCTGTAGAGGTGACGTCCAAGGCCTCCCAAGGCCAACTTTCATGTTGGAGGAGCATGATACCTTAGGTCTAGGTCTTCCACAGTGCCTCGAAAGGCAACGTCCTTCCTTCATCTGGTGCAAACTTTCAATCTCTTCTTACCCCTGGCTGCGGTTTCAACATCCATATGTGGGTTTTGAGCCCCCATGAAAGTTTGAGCTAATCATTCCCTCATGTGTACCTTTCCACCGGGAATGGTCTTGCAAAAACAACAAGTACGCCCTCCAGGGGTTCATAAGTCACAAGGATCATAGCATGTATGTAACATACCTAACCACCCATAGGTTGGGGCATGCTACCTTCAAGCCCGCCCTTGGACTTCTTTCTCTTATCGATACCTTTTTAAAATTTAAGGATGCATAAAAGAAAATAATTTAATGACATGCACATCAGTAGTCAACAAGCATGCATAGTCTAAAGATTCAATTAAATGATAATTAAGTATACACATCGGAATACATTCATACAGAGAGAATAATATCACAACAGAGAGAACTTATCTTTATAAAAAGGCGACACCAACTGGCTGCAGACCAAGGACGTTCCACCCAACCGTAGACACCACTGCTCCAAATATCAACAACAGTGTG
>JASDQU010710949.1:7157-34843 GCA_032191745.1 Picea mariana
TCCCTACACATTTCTTCACCTTCATCAAGAGTCCAAGTAGGATTTTCTGGAGGCTTATTTGGTGTAGAAGTTCCCTTTTTTGGTGGCATGTTGGCCAAGTATCACTTTTGAACCTTGATTTTGAGGTGGTTTTGTTAGACAATATTTCTTCTGTTGTATCTCCCAAGTTTTATCCCTTCTGGGTATGAAACTTTCTTTTATGTAGTTCTCTGATATTTCATCTCTACAATTCCATAGGTCTGATGAAAACTGGATGTGCCAAGTGGAATTTATGGTAACTTCCCCACAACTTGTCGATTTTTTGCCTTTCCAGGAGATCTCACTTGTATAGCGTGCCCTGCACAAAATAATTTATATAAAATTCTGAAACTTGCACCATAAATACAACAGACTATCCACGATCCAATGAAACTAGTCCCACTCAATTTGGATACTCTAGGAAGAATTTATGATTGTTTTACTTGGAACACCTTCTTGATACTAGTCAATACGACTAGTCAGATACCCTATCTTACACAGGGTGTATCTACAAATTTAAGATGACCCAGAAGCTGAAATTTTTACCACAGATACCTTACTAATTTTTGTAAATAGACTCTGGATTTCAGGGTATGAAACGTTATAGAAAATTTTTTATAGAGAAAATTCTGCAATGACTCAATTCATGATGATTCCAAAACCTTATCCTGTAAAGGATGTATCTCCCAAATTATAAGGCCTCGGGAGCTGAATTTTGAGCCCAAAGTACCTTGATCTGTCTAATAAATATCCTCTGATTCGTTCCTTCTGAAACATTGTAGAAAAAAAGTTATAGTGAAAATTCCAAGGTGTCTCAGATGTAGCATCGAAACCCCAAGACCTTGAGCTCTAATACCATATGTTAAGAACCAAATATCAATATAGCATAGAAAAACCTCATAAAAAGTACTCGACACCTTGAAAAAGAGACAATTTCAGATAATAAGCCTCTTTGAGGGGGAAACCTCCTTTTACCCCACTTAAATGTTCAAGTACAAGATGATTCAAAATGAAAATGTCTCCTTGGTATATATAAGAGACTAGGAGGTATAATTACAACTAATGGCCTAAAGCCGACATAAATAAAATAACATTACTAATATAATATGCCCCAATTAAGGGGTAATGAGCCAAGATTAGGTCTTAACAGAAAGAGTGCATGGAATAAATTGAATGAATAAATCATGAAAGTGTGTAGGTGTATATTCCACTCCTGCATGCTAAAATAGAATTATGCATGCTTGAAGGAATTATTAAAATGGTTTTTAGTGAATACATGTATGTATTATGCTAACCACTAAATGATTATGATAAAAGATGAATGTTTCAGCTACTAATAACTTATGCAGTTAAAAACATTTCAAGGGTTGTTAGACATTGCAATGAGAAATTAAGTTGCAAGTCAAGTAAGTCGCATGAGACTGAACTACAAAAAAAAAAAAATAATGAAACACCGATATTGAAAGAATAAAAAGTTTAATTGTTGAAAATGAATATGCAGAGAATGATAATTTCATTATAATTAATAAATGGTTTGATGGCTATAATTGAACGGATAAGTGTAGTTAATTCCAAGAACATTTGTGAGCATTTGTAAACATTGCAATAAAATTATATTGTGCCTGATATGCTAACAATTTATTTGACTGAGTGCAAGAAAGGATTCATGCGGGTAATATGGCATTGTTGAAAGCCATAATAAAAACCAATGTTGGTTTTTGTAACAACCAAGGGATTATGAGAAGGAATATCATACATGGGAGAAGTTGAATTTCCTTATGAAATAAATTTGAATTTCTTAATGAAATTGTAATGATGATGTCTCATGATAACTGCATGTGTATGATACAGGTGAATGATGGTTAATAAAGTTGGACTATTAGGAATACTAGAGACTATAATTAGAGATCCATAGTAAGGGTATGTTAATGAGTCGGCGCTCTCCTTAGGTGTGAAACCCTTAGAAAGATTGATCATTGAAGGAATGTGTAAAAGTGAACGGATGCCTGAGCCTAAAAGGGTGAGTGCAGCAAGGAAGAGGAAGAACAAGAATGTCATAGTGAGTTTAATTATTACCGAAGTAGCTCTATAAAATAGAGGAAAAATACTTCTAGATTAAGTATGAAGACAATACGAGAAGGATAACAAAATCCAATAGCCAAGGCATGGAGAATTTGAAGAATTTTTTATTGTGCATTATATATATACTACATTGATGAGAGTGCATAAATAAGAGTGAGGGGAATGTAATACCCCAGTTTGACCCCAATTGTAATTGTATATATATTTTGGACATGCTGGTGAGCCAGGATATTATGGGCCTTAGTGCCTATGTGACTATTAATATAAAGAGTCTAGATGCTAAAAGACGAGTGTTCCTAACATTGTATTTTGTAATCACATGCTTAAATATTCATAAAACCACACCAATACAGTAAATTGATCCTAAAAATGAGTAAGGGGGAATAAAATCCACTAGAAGGAAAAGGGGGTAAGGGTCTAGGAAGAGAGTTAAGCCATAGGGGCTTAATCTAAGGGAAATATTATTAAATATTTCTTAAAGTCACTTTATGGGATATACTGATTTATCCTAAGTTCCCAAAGGGAGGGAATGAATCACCAAGTGGGTGAAAAGGGGGATCATTGTTACACATCAAAATTACTAACTTCAATAGTGTCGCAAGTGTCATCATTACAAGTGTTGTAAGTGTCGCATCTTGTCCGCAAGTGTCGCATCTTGAACACAAGTGTTGCAAGTGTCACAAACATCATACTACCATATTGTCTATGTCATGCCTCTAGCGACATCATAAGGACACTTAGGACACCTCAAAGACTATTTTTGAAGAAGAGAAATCAATTGACAAGGAGTACAAGCCTTTTGACACTGGAAAGACCACTCAAAAATGGATTTTGGAGGGCAGTGCTCCCCTACCCACTGTCAAAGAGTGTCAATGCTCCATGGGCCCCTTTGGGGGAGTGCTCAAATGCTCTGTGTACCCTTTTTGGGGAGCCCTACCTTTTTCTAAGCGGATATTGGGTTTGTTGAGCTAAAACAGGGAAGAATCCCCTCAATTTATGAAGGTGGTTGGATTCGAATAGAAGGTCAAGGCATGATCTTAGGGAAGATCCTCAACTAAAGGAGAAGAACCCTCAACTTATCCCAAAGATATCTCAAGTGGTTGGGCCTCTCCAAGGTTATATAAGGAGGCCTCCTCATGATGAAAGGGGAAGGAGAGACTAGAGATTGATACCAAACTTATGATCCTATAAATGGTATGAATAGAAAATATTGGAGATGTGAAACTTATGATCTCATAAGTGAGATGTCATCAAAGCAATCAGTGTAGATTAATTGAGCAAAGGGGTTGGAAAAGGAGAACTGGAAGAAGCTGCTACACCTTCATCAAAGTATTGTAAGTACTTTTACTTGTTCTTATCAATATATCAATGCTTGGTCTGTTTCTTTAAAACTTATGTTTGTTCCACATGAGTTTGTCTTCAGTAGATAGATCTATATTTGAGATAATATCAGTAGAATAGGAATTCCATTGTATCTTTTTTTGTTCTACATGACCTATCAAGGAGCTCGAGATCGAAGCTCAACCTGGAATTTGCAAGGAAAAACGTCATTAATAAGGTACATATCTTTCTTCTTCTCTTTTGTATGTTAGATTGATTAGATATAAAAGTATGTCAATATCCATGTGAAGCACTTTTCTGTCTTGGCCTTAGGATTCTAGAGACCAAGAGGGAATCTGCTTGTCCGCGGGAAGATTCACCTGTAATAGAAATTGACGACTCCACTGGGGAGGAGATCTGATTTTTTGTTTCCTTTCCTAGATCTTGTTTTGGCCCTTTGCCCACTCATTTGACCTTCCCCATACTGTCTGTTTGATTCTTATATCTGATTGATTGGCTCTTGATTTCATCATATTCAATTTGATTGACTGAGTTTTCTTGAGTTATTGAGTTTCAGGGCATTTTTATGAACTTTTGAAGAAAAGCGCTCCCTGAACCTTGCTATAAGAGCATTAACACTCCTTGTTGGTCTTACACAGAGCGTTGCAACACTCTGGTTCCCTTTACACCAGAGCGATACCCCTTTTATGTGAGAAATCCTCTAGGTTTTCATTCTCTGGGTTCAGTTTTTTGTTTTCTGCACTTGCTCAGAGTCTCATAGTCTCAGTACATCTTGGTATTGGCCTTCAACATCCTGTTTTCTAAGAATTGATCTCTTCTTGTTTGGAAATTTGACATTTTCTTTCCTTGCCTTGAAGTCACTCTTTTTCTTTGCTGAGATAGAGTTAACTTGATGTTTTCTTCTTGTTTATCTAACTAAGTGAAAGCTTTTGTGAGGAAATCCAAAGGTCTGTGAACCTTTCCATTTGATCTTTGAGGTCATTTTTCCAACATTTCCCTTTTGTTTGAGGTTTTTGGTTCCTGTTTGCAAATTTGGTTATCTTTGTCTTTTTTGTTTATTCATGAGAGAGAGTGTTTTTGTTTGTGTGAGGTTTGCTTCTGATTGTTTAATCCTGAAGTCTGATTGACAATAGAAGTTTTACATCTAATTATCATTCACATATAAGAAAAAGGACATATTTTAGTGATTGGTTTGGATATTAGAAGGCATTTCTGAAATGTTTTAGCATTACATTAGATTTGATTGAGAAACAATTGGATGAGGACATTGCATCTTAGTGTTTGATAGTGAAAGAAACTCTTTCTCTTTCCCTTAAATATGAATTGATTGAAAGAAAGGACTTCTTATCATTTCTTATGCATTTTTTGGGAATTGAGTCATAATACCATTAGTTTTATTGTCATACACCCTTTGAGTAAAGAATAGCTGCAAAATGAACGCTAATTAAAAATTATCTAGAACATTTTGTTTTTAGGATCTTCCACCAACATTAGACTAGGATTAGCTCTTTGGATTAGGCTATGAGTATAACTCTCCAAAGTTTTTCAAAACAAACATTAGCATCTCGGGATAGGGAGAGAAAATCCAATTGTCGTATAGGCTTTTTGGGATCCCCCTCTCATACAGGGGTTACGCACGAGGTCGCATTCGGGAGAATTACAGAGATTATCCCTTTGTGGTTCAACTATTTGTAGTGGTCGGATCGTATATGGGGGTCACTTGACGGTATACCCACGATTATGTGTGGGAGCCTCTCGAGTTGATTTCAGACTTGTTATCCTGCCCATACGTTCGGATCGGACTGTTGACTGTACCCGCCCAGGGGCTGACTTCGATTTGGTGTCCTTAGTTGCCATAATATTTAGGTACTTACACAAGGTGATGCTAAAGAGAAGTCTTCGTTGTACCTGGAATAGACATTGGTCAAACTCACTCGGGCTCCTTGGAGGGTAAATCCACAATTACTACATGGAAGCTTGCACCAAGGTGAAAGTCTGTTAAGTAGATCACCACTGTAACAGTTCCACCATATCCTAGGCCCTTCTTGACTTGATCACGGGACGTTGGATTTCATCACCAACTAGTATGTTCATCGAGAGAAGATTTTGTTTGCTTGGTTTTGATTCCTAGATTTTATCAGTGTATGTTGTTTCTTTTCGTTAGTTGGCCCTAGATTTTCAGCGTGTACTGTTATTCTCAAAAATTGAGCCTGTAAACGATAAAGGTCTTCGTCGATCACGTAGGATGCAATGGATGCCTCCAAAAGGCTACCAACCCTTACCTCCTAACCCTCCATGAGACAAATACCGTGGAGAGGTAGAAAATCAATATGACACTGGGAGTGTTGGTACTCCTCCGTTAGACAATCCAGAAGGCGCTTTGGTTACAGTTGAGAATCCCACTCCTCGCACTACATCTGTTTTATAAACCTCTCTCGAACCTCTTTTGCTTCTTTTAGACTCCATTGGGAATGTTATAGACGAAGAGGTCCCACAGTTACCTGAGAGAGAATTTACCAAAACATATATGAAATCCACAGAACCAATCTTTGGTGATGAGTATAGGACTCCTATTCGACCTACCATTGTAGTAGATACCAATCCCACGCCTGCTCATTCTATATGGAGGACTTCATCAAGACGTCATCTCTATGAGCATTTTGAATCCATTCGACAACCCTTTAATCCTCATGACCCTCTTGTTGAAACAGGACCATCCGATCAAACTATGAATCACCCCATTGATCAGGTCATTAAACCTATTGTTATGTCAGCACAAGTCCATGTTAATGCTAGAGTCATCACCTCTACTCATTCCCAAGGCACTTCGATCCCTACCTCCACTTTTACAAACTTTCACTCTACAGCTCCACATGTTCCACGCGATCTTTCTGGGACATCTTTACACCAGAGAATGCAAACCCTTGCCAGTCAAATACAACTGACTGGAGGGAAACCACCATCTAGCATACCTATCCCTCCTAGAAGACCACCATTCTATGGTGAGCCTACCCCTCCTGAGGGCCAACCCCCTTTTCATGTTCCTCTTGGAGGGAAACCTCCCTTTTCCATCCATACCCCAGTCGTTAATCCACCGCTGGCAGGGGGGAAACCTTTGTTTGTTGGAAACCCTTCACAATCCTAGGAAGTATATTCAAGAGGCACATTTACCCAACCCCACGTTGGGGGGCACTCATATCATAACCCACAAGGAGGAGTATCAAATCTTGTTCCTTCCGGACCATCTTATGGACAATATTATTCCAGCATCCCAAACACCACCTGGAGTCCTCAAGGACAACAACCTTATCCTCCCCAAGGGTCTAATTTTTATCCTCCCCCTAATGTCTATCCACCTTCGGGATCTACTCCTTACCCTCCTCAAGGGAAAAATGTTTATCCTCCTTATGGGAAAGCAAATCACCCAGCTTGTAATGCTTAGAACCCACCAGGTTATGCCAATGTTTCTCAGCCATCATCGAATCTTATTTATCCTGGTCAGCAACAACCGTATGTAAGAGGAACTACTTGTTACAATTATCCACCTAACCTAGTTTATGGTCCTACTGGTGTTCCTATGCCACACCAGTATCATCCGCAAATTAACTGACAACTACCTTTCCTTGCAACTCTGGATCTCCCAGACTTGTCTCGGTTAACCAATGATCCTATTTTTCATTCACCGGTTTGTCCAGTTATTCCAGCTAAACTTCCTTATGATTTTCTGAAATTTGACGAAAAACCCGAAGAAGATCCCAATAACCATGTGATGAATTTCCATTTGTGGTGTTCATCAAACTACCTCATGGATGATTCTATATGTTTGTGTCTTTTCCAGCGAACAATTACAGGCTCTGCAGCAAAGTCGTATATTGAACTACCACGTGCTTCTTTTCATGATTTCAACTCCCTTTCCATGTTTTTCCTCACGCACTTTCAACTACCTATTCGCTACGATATGGGTACTGAACTCTTGACCTCCCTTCATCAAACTGACTCTGTGCATATCTCTAACCATATTCATGAGTGGAGACGATGACGAAGGATGATCAAAGCAATCATTCCTGACCTATTATTGGTGGAGTGGTTTACTAAATCACTTTTACCCATGATCGCTCGTGATGTCACTATGGGTGGCGCAGTCATCGAGGAAGAAACCATTGCTCAGGCATAGTACTTAGATTTGGTTTACTCATAATCTAGTACTTTGTATGATTTGCTTCTGAATTTTTCTCGAGCTAATGCCGATCCATCCAAGCCGTCATCCTCATCTTATGTGGACGGTGTTATCGGTTCCATCAAAACTCGATCTACTTCCCAGTCGACCACACTCTCCTCTACCTCCCCCCAAACTCAGATATCTGAGGTGAATGCAGTTCAATATGCCCCTTCACAACAATCTGGAGGTAAGAAGAAGGAAAAAAATAAATCAAAAAATACCAATAACAATGAACAACCAAAAAATCAAGATCAAACACCTGCTACCGAAAAGAAACCTCAACAGAAATGAAAATTACCATGTATCATTTGTGGTGACGATCACTACACTCGATATTGTCCACATCACAATGAAGTGGCCAAACTTTTCCAGGGAAACTCACAACCCGTTGTGCTTACTCAGCCTTTTCCACAACAACAATACATGGTTGCTCAAACCCCCTCTCTTGGGGGCAGTTCTAGCCATCCTCATGATGAGGCCTTGACAAGTGCCCATATTTATATGTTTAATGGGATTAATTTGACCACTCTCTCTAATACGTATGACACACCAATTAAACTTGACAAAGGAAAAGTCACTAACGGTACCGGTACTTTACTGGATCCATCACCATCCTCCGTTAGTCCTCCATTAGTTAGTCCTCCATATGGACCACTTCAGATTGAGAAACCTACATTCGACTCTATATTACGCCCTCCTAATAGCACTATCTATAAATCTACCTTTAATCCTAGTTCACGTGCCGCCCAAAAATACAACATTGTTGAAGATTTTTCTCAAGAACTGTGTGCTATGTCTGCGTTAGAAGTTCTATAGCACTGCCCCAGTCAACATAGAATGCTCTTGGCTACTATTGGTGTTGTTGATCCTGAGTCATCTAACCATATCATGTTTAACTTGGACAATTATACATCTCGACTCTCCCACCAACTTGCTTTCCAAATTGATGTTGTTGTTCACAATCAACAAATTCACCGAACCATCTTGGATGAAGGAGCCTCTACTTGTGTCATGTCTTTAGCATGTTGGAAATGTTTAAAATCACCCACACTTAACAAATCCCCAACAATGTTACACGCATTCGATGAGGGAGGTTTTCATCCTCAGGGAATTTTACAGTCCCTGCCCATTTAGTTGGGCAGAAAAACCATCACTGTTGATGCCAAGGTGGTCGATGCTCCCCTCAATTACAACTTATTACTTGGAAGAAGTTGGTTTTATGCTATGACTGTCGTTTCCTCGTCGGTGTTTCGATGTGTAAAATTTCCTCATCAGGGAAAAATCGTCGTTGTCGATTAGTTAGATTTATGTACACCCAGCGCTCACACTCCCGCTAACAACAATATTCATTTCTTGGGAGATCACAAGATCACATATGAAAGCGTTGGTGTTGGCTTGTTGAAAGATTCTATCCTTATGGGTACCTTCCCTACACCACTTCCACCGACTACACATCATATTTCCACCGTCGATATGATTTCGACCACGGATTATCAATCTTTGGAATCATCTGACCCTTGGATTGTACCTAGTCCCTTGGAATTCGATGCTCTAGGTGACACCATGCCACTTAGTCCAGCCTAAAAATCATGCGTTGTTGTCCAATCCAATTCTCCCTCTTTGGATGACCAACATCTATTGGCACCTTACAGTTACTCGATGCCATCACAGTTAAATTCCTTGTCGTCTGTAATCGACTACATTTCTCCAATTTTTCCCTCTAATGAATCTATTAGGGAAATGTTGAGCATTGACAAGCTACCTTGGGATGATAACCATCATCGATCCTCTTTTATTCCCCCTCGTGAACAAATTTGAGAAGATATACACTCTATCTTCCCTCCTGATGTTGATTTTTTCTTGTCTCCCATGACTTCAACTTTCGATGATTTGGATCCTGTAGTTGACATGGTGATCTCTTTGGTATAGATTTTGGAGCCTAATCTCCTTACTCTTGACGAGACCCTTGACATGTGTTCCTTTCAGAGAATTGTTCCTCCATCCAGTGAATATCTCTTGAAAGCCATGACCGATTTTTGTCCCTTGACATGGTATCCTTCCAGAGCGTTATTCTCTTGGAAGCCATGATCAAGGTGAGTCCACGAGCATAGTTTTTCTTCTCTATCGCAAGCTCGTTAAAAAATAAAATAGAGGTCATGAGCATAGTTTCTCTTCTCTGTAGCAAGATCATTAAAAAATGAAACAAAGGTCACGAGCACATTTTTTCTTCTCTGCAGCAAGCTCATTAAAAAATGAAACAAAAATCTGGGAATTGAACCCGAAGCCCTGAGCATAGTTTTCCTCTCTGTAGCAAGATCATTAAAAAATGAAAGAACAATTTGGGGATTGAACCCGCAGCCCTGAGCATAGTTATTTTTTTGTGTCAAGCTCCTTAAAAAATGAAACATTCACCTCTCTTGAACCTTCTTTTCATCCACTCTTATCCTTTTTCTCCATCTAGTAGAGAAATTGGTGACAACCTCAAAGTTAGTGAATGAATTGAATCTTGGAGGGCATGTCTCCAGCCTTTGATGATCATTCTATATTTAAGCCACTAGCTTTCAAGATGGGGGCATACCAAGCTTAGACTTTGTTATTTATCGTGCTCGAAAAAACATGAGATTGTAACCGAGTAGACTTTTATCACTTTTTCAGACTCGCATGAATATACGAAAAAGGAACCCCTTGGAGTCGTCTTTGAGATCTTTTCAAACTCTTTAAACATGAAAAGATTGTTCAGTGATCTTGCTTCCTTTCCCACTCGTTAAAAGGTTTGAAAGGGAATATTTCGAGTGATAATTTATCTCTTTTTCGGCCTCGCAAGACTAACATTATGAAAAATGACAACACTGGAGTCATCTTTAAGTTGTTTTCAAACTCTCTAAATATGAAAAATCATCGATTTTACCTTCTCTGGACTCGTTAAATGATCATACATTGAAGGGCCCATACGAGACCGAACCCTTACTTCTTCTAGTTCATTAAACAAAGGAAGAGGGACTTACTAGAGGTGAGTCATATCGAGCATGTGTTACCCTCCTCGAGCTCGTTAAATTAAAAAAATAGTTACTCGTCTATCTAGATGGGGGAAAAATTGAAAGAAGCAATCCAAGAAGTTTTTGAGAACACTACCAACAGCTCTTACGGTTTCCCTTGAACACGACACTTTGTCTTTGCACGCATTTTAATCCGCTGAACCTCTGCACTGAGCCAATCCTCTGAGTTTCTTTTACTCCTTTGGGTCACCTGATGAAAGTCACAACATCCACTACATCATCAAGTTTTGGTCCATGTCACATTTCTGTTGTTGTGCCTCAATGTTCAAGGGAAGTATCTACCTCGAGAATCAGCCATCACAAATATCTTGTTTCAATACCCATGTCAGTCTATGTTCATCTGATCTACCAATTACATCTATGTGTTAGTTTCGTGTCATTGATGGGGGATACATCAAGGCCCTCCTTCGACGAGTCTATTCCTGTCGACTTCAGCACATTATCCAGGAACTAGACTTAGAAACCATTTAGTACCTTGGGACCTGCATGCCTCAATGGAAAGCCTCCTCACATCCGACAGTGGATTTACATCATTGACCTCTAATCGGATGATTCCATGGATGTTCAACTTCATCTCATCTATTCACATTTGTCAAAATCTAATAGAGTACCTTGGGAATCATTGACATCAATCGTGATCTCCCTCGTGCTTGTTAACGGTTTACCTCATTGACCAGTAATCAAGTGGTTTCTGCCATGTTCGACATCAAGACATCTATTCACATGGTTAGATTCGTACTACATCAGTATCAGTAAGAATACCCTGGGTTGAGTTTTCACTCTTATGTATACTTTTCCCAGGTTGTGAAGGGGTTCTTTTGAACTATGACACATATACTATTACATAGATCCACTTTGTATTGGTCGTGGCTATGTCTTGTCATCTTGTAGATCCACTGTGTATTCTTTGTTGCTACGATCAGTTTAGGTCATAGAAGTATAGATCCACATTGTATATTCAGTGGCTATGCCATTTTGTCAACATAATTATGGATCCGCAGTGTATTCTATGGTGGCCATACCTAAAAAGTCTTTATCACTCAAGCATAGGTATGCCTGCCTGGGGTTTGAAACATGTCATAATATTTGTTTGATGGTTGTGTGCAGATTTTTCCATCCTCTCTGCATCTATACCTTTTCTCGAGAAAGTCTACAAATTACTTCAGTCATCATCATATTCTAACTTCACACTTTGGGGGGCAATCTGTTACACATCAAAATTACTCACTTCAATAGTGTCATCATTACAAGTGTTGTAAGTGTCGCATCTTGTCTGCAAGTGTCGCATATTGACTATAAGTGTTGCAAGTTTCACAAACATCATACTACCATATTGCCTATGTCGTTCCTCTAACAACATCATAAGGACACTTATGACACCTCAAAGACTAGTTTTGAAGAAGATAAATCAATTGACAAGGAGTACAAGCCTTTTGCCACTAGAAAAACCACTCAAAAATGGATTTTGGAGGGAAGCGCTCCCCTACCCACTGTCAAGGAGTGTCAGAGATCCCTGGGCCCCTTTGGGGGAGTTCTCAAACGCTCTGTGTACCCTTTTGTGGGAGCGCTACTTTTTTCTGAGCGGATTTTTGGTTTCTTGAGCTAAAACAAGGAAGAATCCCCTCAATTTATGAAGGTGGTTGGATTCGAATAGAAGGTCAAGGCATGATCTTAGGGAAGATTCTCAACTAAAGGAGAAGAATCCTCAACTTATCCCAAATGGCCTCTCCAAGGTTATATAAGGAGGCCTCCTCATGGTGAAAGGGGAAGGAGAGACTAGAGATTGACACCAAACTTATGATCCTATAAATGGTATGAACAGAAAAGATTGGAGATGTGAAACTTATGATCTCATAAGTGAGATGTCATCAAAGCAATCAATGTAGATTACTTGAGCAAATGGGTTGGACAAGGAGAACTGAAAGAAGCTATTGCACCTTCATCAAAGGATTGTAAGTACTTTTACTTGTTCTTATCAATATATCAATTCTTGGCATGTTTCTTTCAAACTTATGTTTGTTCCACATGAGTTTGTCTTCAATATATAGATCTATATTTGAGCTAATCTCAGTAGAATAGAAAGTCCATTGTATATTTTTTTGTTCTACAGGACCTATCAAGGAGCTCGAGATCGAAGCTCAACCTAGATTTTGCAAGGACAAACGTCGTTAATAAGGTACATATCTTTCTTCTTCTCTTTCATATGTTAGCTTGATTATATCTAAAAGGATGTCAATGTCCATATTAAGCACTTTTTTGTCTTGGCCTTAGGAGTCTAGAGACCAAGAGGAAATGCACTTGTCCGCATGAGGATTAACCTATAACAATCATAAAGTGACGTGTGTCAGTTTATGCACATGCAATATATTTGGAAAACTTAGAGTAATTTTCCATATCGAAAATCATTTTGCAATATGGCTCAGAGACTTCCTTTTTGACCTATTACTGAAGCCTTGGAATGGAAGTGGGGCAGCCAAAGGACTATTGAACATAGAAGGCACACACTTCCTAGGGTGGGATAGACATGTAAGGAATGAGGGATTGTAGTTGGCTGGAGTTGGCACTTGAATTTGAACAGTATTGTTGTTTAATAGGCTGGTCTAGGATAGGAATCCCTTTGTCCGAGTGGATTTTATGCCTGACTCATGGGTGACCTATTGTTGAGTTATAAGCATTAGAGTCTAAGGCTATGAGGAAAGTCAGAGGTCTATATGCATTTGGTGGCTATTTATATCAGATAAGTACCCACCACGTGTTATTTTAAATTATTGTATGAATGAGTATGTAATCTTGTGTTGGATACTTACTGTGAAAATGATTATGTACTTCCATTATGGGTATTGTTGTGTTAATTATACTCATAATACTAGTTGTTAAACTTGTACAGAAGTTGTGATATGTGAATGTTTTCATGGGTTTTTACTATTGTAATTATCCTTGAATATGCGTTGCTAGGGTTGTTTAGATATGACAATTATATGTTACCCATAGTAATAGTTGCAGTTGTAACTATACTTGTGTGCATATGTTGTTAGAGTTGTCTGGAACTGTACATTCTATGTATATGCAGTCAATGGCATATTTATAACAGATAAGTGTCCACTATGTATTTGTTAAAATTACTGTGCAAATAGTTATGTATTCTTGTTATGGATATTTGGTGTTTCTAACATGCTTCGGTATATCCATTGTTAGAATTGCACAGAAGTTGGTAATTATGATTTTCTATCATCGTAATGGATGTCATATTTACACTTGTGCATATTTTTTGCTAGAATTTCCAAGAACTGTATAGTTCTGAGCATGTGCAGAGTCTATGTAATTGTTGGTGTGATTTGTACAATCAATAATTCTATGTGTGTGTGTGTGTTTGAATATATACACATATTGTTGGTGTTATGTATAACCTTGAACATATGCAAAGTATTCTCATATAATTCACTAATATCGTAGTTGTACTTAGCGTGATTATACCCATCTAGGCATGGAAAAGCCTTGTTTTTGTATGGACAGTGTGTACGAGGGATTCCCTTAGGTGAACAGTGATGAATGAGAGATTTAGCCAGTTTAGGAAGGATTTTGTAGACTTTTGAAGAGCTTGGTAGGCCTTAGAATTTACTTAGAAGAATCCCCTTATCCACCAAGTCCTAGATCAGACCGTTAACTTGATAAATCCCATGTATTTTCCTAGAAATACTCACAGTCGTCAAATTCGGCATAGAGAAATAATCCTCGTTATTAGTTGGGGTCCCTCACGTATGATTACTTACAAAGGATGGGTCGTTTATATCCATTGGATCACATATGAATTAAGTCCATTCCATTCGATCAACATCCCATGTGTAGGAACCAGTGAATCAAAGATTAAATGTTGATCGTTGATCAACGAAGGATCAACGATCGATGCTGATAGTGCACACTTAATGTGATAGGGATTTACCATGAAGAAAACCCACATGAATGGTAATTTAAATACCATCAAAGGAAATGAAATGGTGATTAAAGGAACAACACAACCTCAGAAGTGGTTTGGAAACCACACTTGACACCCACACTACATTAAAGGGGAAAATGGCTTGGTGAAGGTGGTGATCTATGTTGGTTTGACACCAAAAGGAATAGATTGTGGTCAAAAACTGAGGTCGCATAAGAAGGAGGAGATCGAAAATAAAGAAGTGGACATGTGGTAGTCATCGATCAGAGTAGTGTTCGAGGTCCAATATATAAATGATCTCAATTTTTGATCATATTGGGTCCTTCAGAGTAGTTTGGTCCACTGGATTGAAAATTCCTCGAATGGGTAGGACTCTGAGGAGTAATACTGGGCATCAATCAGAGACTAGGTTAGATGTAGTCTCGACTGTTGATAAATGTCGGAACCCTTAGACATGATCGTGATGAAGGGTGATGGCATGTTGACATCACACTGACGAAAAATTATTATGTGTACGAGGTAGACACATGGTGGCCTACAAATGTTCGAGGTAATTAAGGGTGGGTCCCTATTGAGTTCAATCCCTTAGAAAGGTTCTTTAATCATGGTCATTGATCAGAGTGGGAATCATAGGATCCCAACCATTGGTCAGAGTCTATAGCTGTCGAATCATTCTAGGGGAAGGATGCTGGAGAACTCCAATGGGAAGACTCCAAGGAGATATCCAAACCATCCATAAGAGCCCAACTAAAAGTAATCATAATCATTGATCTTGATGGGTCTCGTTTAGATGAGGCTAGGAGGAATGTGATTTCATGCTGACAACGATGATGTCACCCACCCTTTGTGAAAAGGATAGGTTTCAGTACCTGGAAGGAGGTTCCAGTGATTAGAGATGACATGTACACTGATGCAGACCCCCTTCCCTCCTAGGGATTCTGTGACCTCCTGGTCAAGGATATTTAAACACCTTGACTCAAATCGGCTCTTCGGGCCTTCAGTATACCTAGAATAGATGACAAGAAGGTCTCTTTGATGTTACCCGCAGGTTTGAATTGCCCTCGACTCTGGTCTCTAGCACCTCTGGTAAGACCAAATTGCAAGTACTAGCTCTTGTGCTAGATTTCTTCTTCAATATGACGACTGGTTGTGACCATGGGCCAACTTTCTTCATAACTTCGGCTTTGGCAAGTTTTCAACCTCTTCCATCACTTCCTTCCAAAATACTTTCCACCAAAATATGCGGATCTTTGTCACGTGTCCGCCTCAATCCGACGGTCCACCACTACTTCGACCTCCGTGACTTCCCGAAGATTTCACTCGCTCCACAAAATATTTGAAACTCTACCTCTCGGATTCTACAATATGCTGCCATGTATCTTCCCCATAGCCAATGGCTAGGATTCTCTTCGTGACTTCGGTGACCCCGCTTCTTACAACACTTCTACACCTCTGAACCACAAAGTGATGACATGCTTCTACGACTAACCTTCGTGCAGTTCTCCCAGATCTGACGATCTAGAATGATCTCGCTCCCTCCTGGATAGATCCTACTTGTTGATTTGGAGAATTTTCAAAGGCTCATCCCTATTGAAATATTATCACCGCTCTCCCTCCTGAATGTTTCCTCTCTCGAAACCTCTAACTCCTTAGAGTTTTTTTTCAACACTTGGTCGAATTTGACCCTGTGCATGCCTTGCAACATGTTTTCCTCCACAAATTGACTTCTTTGTGGATGACTATGCTCACCTTGCGACAATTCTTCACACTCTTGCAAACAAACTTACACTACTCCTCCTAATCTTTTGAGTCAAAAGACTCTTCCATGCACTCCTTGTGGACGATATGGACTCTCTTCACACAAATCTCCAAGTTATTTCTCTTGGACTTGTTTCTCNGAACTCCTCATAATGATTCCTTCGATACTTAACCAAGTATCGACTCTCTGCACACCTTGCGACCAACTTTATTCAACTCAACTCTACTAAGTGACGGTGCACTTCTTGCAATAGTCCTTCCATCTCAATCACTCCTCTTGGACATTATGACTCTGGGAGTGTTTCTTCCTACGCACACCTTCAATCTAGCTCTGTTGAACTTCTGAGTCAGAACAAAATCTGTCAACGCACACCTTGCAGAAACTTATGCACTCCTTGCATACACAATTTTATGTTATCTCTTCTGATCTTGTGAGTCGAAATAGACTCTGTCAACACACACCTTGCGGACACTATGCACTCCTTGCATAGGCTCATAGAAGAGAAAAAATTGAAACTTATCCAATATCTCAAAGATTCATACATTCAACCATGTAAATGCATTCATAACACAAGAACATGTAATAACAAAGAATTGAAATTAACAGAAATCCTACCATTCATTAATTCAGATAAACACAACAACTGCAACACCAGACATTTGGAACAATGCTCCTTTGTTATATTCATTAAATTAATATGTACATGGATTCACACAATGCTCTTCAACATCTCTCAACTCTCATCTCCAATAATCTTTCGCAACAATCGACTAAATTGCAACAACTATTAACAACTCTCGGCAACAATGATCTTCTACAACAACTATCGTCCACCTCATTTGGGAAAGAATACATTTATTTATACAACACGATCTCATTGAGATTTCCCTCCAAGCTACCTTAGTGTTATCCTATCAAAATAAAATCATTCAACTACTGAGGATTTATTACAATAAATGTTTGAGACAGACAGATAAGAGAAAACACATCAAATCTATATTGCAAGCTACTGTATTAAAGAATAATACATTCCCCATCGATATCACGCAATATTTCATCTCCAAAATATTAAGTATGTTCATAAATTACAATGTTTTCAAATGTTTGCATGATATTCCCTTCTTTAATTCAAAATTATCACTTGAAAATGCACGCTATTGCATTGAGTTGTCTTCCACTCGTGCTTTACTGGTGATTCTCCTGCGTCATACTCCTCTGTTAAAAAAATCATGGAATCTTTTCCATGATCTCCTGCACTGAATTTCCATGCTTCTGAATATATTCTTCATTTACCCAACTGGCACATTCTATCGGGATTCCTTTCCGCTTTACCAGATACTCAAAATAAGTCTTTCTTCGGGTTTTCTTGCCAATTATTTGATCTATGATATTCTCCATCTGCATCTTTTCTGCTACAGGCATCTTCTTCTCCCACTGGATTTCTTTTTGATCTTCAGATCCTTTGTCATATTCCATGTAAGGATGTAGGTCTGAAACATTGAATATGGGTGATATACCCACATCTTCTGACAGCTCTATCTCATAATCATTTTCATTAAACTTCTTTAGGATCTTACATGGTCCTATCTTCTTCAGCTTCATTTTGTTATATGTTCCCCTTGGGAACCTTTCCTTCCTAATATATGATAGAACTTGATCTCCCACTTCAAATTTAAGTTCTCTCCTATGCTGATCAACTCTGTGTTTATATCCTTTGTTTCTCTTCTGCAATTTCTCTTTGATCTAATTATGAAGCTCCTGCATTTCTGCAACAAAGTTTTCTACTCTGGCGCTTCTGAATTCATTCTTCTCCATATCTCTCAATTCTAATAATACTCTTGGATTCATTCCATATACTATCTGAAATGGGATTTTTCCTGTACTTTTGTTTGGTGAGTCATTGTATGCAAACTTTGCTTGTGACAGGATTTGATCCCACTGGCTATGATGTTTAGTGAATAGACTCCTCAACAAATTCCCTAAACTTCAATTTACCACCTTAGTCAATCCATCCGTTTGAGGGTTATATGTTGAACTAAAAGACAATTTGCCCCCAACTTCTTCCATAATCTTCTACAGAAATGACCAACAAATTTAGTGTCTCTATCTAAGACAATACTCTTAGGAAACCTACGAAGTCTCGCAAATTCCTTGAAAAACAAATTTTCAATGTGTGTTGCATCATTAGTCTTATGGCATGGGATAAACTGTGCCATCTTTGAGAATCTATCAACTACCAAAAATATGGAATCAATTCTTCTTTATGTCCTTAGCAATCCCAACACAAAATCCATTCTTATTGTATTACAAGGCTTATCTGGGATAGGCAATGGTTGATACAATCCATTATTTTGTCTCTTTCCATTTTCATACTAGAAAATCTTACATATGTTTACAAACGTATTCACTTCTACTCTCATACCTGGCCAGTAGTATAAATTGTTCGACTATGCAAATGTCTTGTCATGTCAAAAATGTCCTGCTAGACCTCCATTGTTTTTCCTTCAGCATGTTTTCTCTCATTAAGCACTTTGGTATGCACAAATGGAAACCTTTAAACAAGAATCCATCTTGAATCATATAGTCTATCCATTGGATTCTATCTCTGAGTACAGGATTTTCACATGCTTCATATGCTTCTTTAAAATCTGGGTCATCACAATACATCTCCTTAAGGTGTTCAAACCCCAAGGTTTTCATTTGAAATTCCTACAAAATCAGACATCTCCTGCTCAATGCATCAACAACTTTGTTAGCATTACTAGAAATATGTTTAATGACAAAAGTGAATTTTTTCATAAGCTCTATCCACTTAGCATGTCTCTGGTTTAACTTCTCTTGTCTGGTTATGAACTGTAAATCTTGATTATCACTATACAAAACAAATTCCCTTGGAACAATATAGTGTCTCCATTTCTTCAAGTCTTGAATTATAGCATAGAACTCTTTATCATATGTGGAGTAATTTCTCTTAGTATCATTCAACTTCTCACTGAAATATGCAACAGGCCTATTATCTTGGCTCAAGACTGATCCAATTGCAACTCCACTAGAATCACATCTTACTTGGAATGTCTTCCCAAAATCTGGCAAGACCAAAATCAGTCACTTTGTTATCTTCTCCTTCAATACATTGAAGATTTTCTCATCTTCTTCTATTCACTTAAAATACTTATGTCTCTTATTCACCATATCCATCATTGGTGCACATTTACCACTGAAATTTATAATGAACTTCCTATAGAAACTCGCTAATCCATGGAATATCATCACCTCGAATATTCTCCTTGGCGACGACCATTATTTGATTGCTCTCAACTTCTTTGGATCCATCTTCAATTCATTTGAATATATCACAAAAACCAAGAAAATGAGTTTTGTCCTCATAAAATAGGACTTCTTTAGATTTATCAATAGCTTCTCCCACTACAATATTCTCATCACTAACGTCAGATGTCTCAAATGCTCTCCTTCAGTTTTACTGAAGACTAGTATATCATCCAAATATACAATCACAAACATACTAATGAAATATTTTAATACCTCATTCATCAACCTCATATAAGTACTCAGGCGTTTGTTAAGAAAAACGTCATAACAAGTCACTCATACCACCCTTCCTTTGTCTTGAAGGTTGTTTTCCACTCATCACCTTCTCTCATTATTATCTGGTGATATCCACTTTTCAGGTGTATCTTTGAAAAATAATTTGCTCCACTCAGACAATCCATTAAGTCATCCATCCTGAGTAAAGGAAATATATACCTGATGGTGATCTTGTTTATGGCTCTTGAGTTTGTACACATTCTCCATCCTCCATCCTTCTTCGGACTTAACACAGTTGGTATTGTGCATGGACTCAACCTTTCTCTAACTAACCCTTTGTCCATAAAATCCTGTACTTGCCTCTTCACATCCTCATTCTCTTGAGGTGTCAATCTGTATGGTTCTTTGTTCGGCAGAATTTCTCCTGGTATTATATAAATGTGATGGTTGATACTCATGATGGGTGGCAATGAGATTGGCAACTCATCAACTACTATGTCAGCAAAATTCTCTAACAGCTCCTGAATTTACTCAGGCAGATCATCCATAGAATTACTTGTAAGGATAACTCTGGTTTTCCTTACCACATAAAAATTCATCTCTTGTTCCTTATTGACTTTACTCAAGAGTTCCTTCCCACTCATGAGAAGTATGCTTGTGTTGGCTTCTTCCTTTACTTTCTTTTCTTCAATTGACAACAACATGTGTGTCCTACCATTCTTCTCCAAAGTATAATTATTTTTCCTCCCATCGTGAATGACATTCATATCATACTACCATGGTCTCCCCAAAAAAACATGACATACATCCATGGGAATCACATCACACAAAATCTCATCTCTATATCCTCCTATCTTAAATTCAACAAGGCATTGTTTAGTTACCATTACCTAATGTCCTTTCTGCAACCATGAGACTTTATAGAGATTCAGATGTGCAGTTTCCTCCAAATAAAACTTCTCCACCATCTATGTGGATACTAATTTATCAGTGCTCCCACTATCAATTATCACCATGCATACTCTATATTTAGTCTTGCAAGAAGCTCTGAACAAACTATTCCTCTGCACTGGTTTTTCAACCTCTGCCTCTGGCTTCAAGAGTACCTTCTTGATCACCAAATATCTTCCATATTCTGCACCTTCTTCTTCAACATTTCGCTTCTGTGCTTCCAAAATGTGAGCTTCACCTCCTTCTTATTTATTTCTCTTGGGGAATTCCCAATACATGTGTATTTTCTTTCCACAGGAACAACACTTCACTTCACCTCCTCTACCTGTTCCTCTTCCTTGAGGAAAAGCGTTTACACCACCATATTGTCTTCCTCGGGAAATTCCTCCTCTTTCCGAGTGACTATGGGGTTTTTCTATCTTACCTTTGGGCTTCTATGCCTTGTCATGGGAAATTCCCTTTCTTATATTTAGAATTCTTCCTCTGCTTCGCTGGCTTTGTTTTCTGGCCAACTTCTCTTCTTCCTTCAACGCAATCTAATATGAATCCTCCACTATTCTCACTTTCATCATGTTGATTTCATCCTAGATTTCATATCTCAGGCCATTAATATAACTGACAACCATTTCATCATCTTTTTCTCTCTGTCCATCCCTGATGTTCAGTTTGTAGAACTCCTCTGTGTACTCTTTCATTGTCTTTCCTTTCTGTCTCAGGTTCTACAACTTCTTGAACAGATTTACCTGATAATCCTTGGGTATGAATTTATCCTTCAGCTTGAATACCATTATGTCCCAACTCTTAATATTTTGTTTACCTTTTCATCTTCTGTCAGCCTGTATTTCATCCCACCACAGTGTTGCGTGTCCTTTTAATATGGTGAAAAAATGTTTCACCCTTTTCTCCTCATCGACATCTTCATAGTCGAAGTACTTATCCATGGATCTTATCCAATCCAACAATTCTTCAGCATCTAAATTGCCTTCATACATTGGAATGATTATCGTCTCTCTAGCTCCCAACTTCACAATCTCTTTCAGCAAGTGTTCCTCTGCAACATCCTCTACTACAACTTCTTAACTTCCACTTCTTCATTTTTTGCATCACTGACGTCTCCAGCATCAGGTGCTCTCCTTTGTGTTGTCTCCATAGCATCCAACCTTGCATGAAGTTCTCTCATATCCCTTTCCATAGCTCGATTTTCTATAGGTGGCTCTGTACGCCTTCTAGGTGGCATTGTGCTGAACTTTCTCCTTTACACAAATACCACTTGATGTATCTGATACCACTTTATGATATAAACCTACTTCCTTATTTTATGGCTACATAAATCAATTATGTGTCTCTAATACCACTCGATGGTATCAGACATAACCTTTTCCTAGGCTCTGATACCACTTGATGCATCCCCCCTTCCCTCCTGGGCATTCTGCGACCTCCTGGTCAAGGATCTTTAAACAACTTGAGTCAAATCGGCTCTTCGAGACTTCAATATACCCATAAAAAATAACACACAGGTCCCTTTGATGTTACCCACAAGTTTGAATTTCCCACGACTCTGCTCTCTGGCACCTCTGGTAACACCAAATTGCGAGTACTAGCTCTCGTGATAGACTCCTACTTCAATATGACCACGGGCTATGACCGTGGGCCAGCTTTCTTCATAACTTTGGCTTCAGCGTGTTTCCTACCTCTACCCTCTCTTCCTTCCAAAACAATTTCCACTGAAATATGCAAATCTTTGCCACATGTCCACCTGGATCCGACGGTCCAGTGCTACTTTGGCCTTCGCGACTTTGCGAATATTTCAATCGCTCCACAAAATCTCCAAAACTCTACCTCCCAGATTCTCCAATTTGATGTCACATATCTTCCTCGTAGCCAACAACAAGGATTCACTTCACAACTTTGGCGACCGTGCTTCTTACAACACTTCTACACCTCTGAACCACGAAGTGCCGACAGGATTCTACAACTAACCTCTGTGCAGTTCTCCCAGATCTAACGGTCTAAAATGATCTTTATCCCTCCTGGATAGATCTTACTCATTGATTTGGAGAATTTTCAAAGGCTCCTCCCTATTGAAATATTCTCACCGCTCTCCCTCCTGAAATTTTCCTCTCTCTAAACCTCTAACTCCTTAGAGAATTTCTTCGACACTTGGTCAAATTTGACCATGTGCATGTCTTGAAATAGGTTTTCCTCCACAAATTAACTTCTTTGTGGATGACTGCTCTCACCTTGCGACAATTCTTCACACTCCTGCAAAGAAACTTATGCTACTCCTCTTGAGCTTCTGATTCAAAAAGACGTTGTCACACACTCCTTGCGGATGATATGCACTCTCTGCACACAAAGCTCCAAGTTATCTCTCTTGGACTTGTTTCTCCTCAACACTCTAAACTCTTCAGAATGATTCCTTCAATACCTAACCATGTATAGACTCTGTTCATACCTTGCGACCAAATTTCTTCAACTCAAATCTACAAAGTGACAATGCACTCCTTGAAACAATCCTTCCACGCTCAATCACTCCTCTTGAAAAATATGACTCTGGGTATGTTTCTTCCTACGCACACCTTCAAGCTAGCTCTGTTGAACTTCTGAGTCAAAATAGACTCTGTCAATGCACACCTTGCAGGCACTTATGCACTCCTTGCATAAAAAAAATTATGTTATCTCTTCTGAGCTTGTGAGTAGAAATAGACTCTGTCAACGCACACCTTACGGACACTATGCACTCATTGCACAGGCTCCAAGAAGAGAAACAATTGAAACTTATCTAATGTCTCAAAGATTCATACATTCAACCATGTAAATGCATTCATAACACAAGAACAAGTAATAACAGAGAATTGAAATTAACATAAAGCCTACCATTCATTCATTCATATAGACACAATAACTACAACACTAGACATTTGGAACAATGCTCCTTTGTTATATTCATTCAAATGATATTTACATGGATTCACACAATTTTCTTCAACCACTCTCAACTCTTATCTCCAATACTCTTCCACAACAATCAACTAAATTGCAACAACTATCAACAAATCTCAGCAACAATGATCTTCAGCAGCAACTATCAGCCACCTCATTTGGGCAACAATACATTTATTTATACAACATGATCTCATTGAGATTTCCCTCCAAGCTATCTTAGTGCTATCCTATCGAAATAAAATCATTCAACTACTAAGGATTTATTACAATAAATGTTTGAGACAGAAAGATAAGAGAAAACACATCAAATATGTATTGCAGCCTATTATACTAAAGAAGAATACATTCCCCATCGCTCTCACATGATTGTTCAGCTCCAAAACATTAAATATGTTCATAAATTACAATCTTTTCAGATGTTTGCATGATATGCCCTTCTTTAATTCAAAATTATCACTTCAAAATGCACGCTAGTTTGCTGGTTGTCTTCCGCTCATTTGTTTATGGCAATGCTCCTGCATCATATACCTCGATATTCCATGTAGAGATTCCACATGTCAGGTGGCTATTGTGCAACATGGAAATGTGTTATGTCTCTTTTAGGGGGTGAAAAGTGACATGGCATGAGTTCCACATGTCAATCCAGGTAGCAGATTTGGGTAGGACCATGTGTCCTGGGTGCCATCTTAGATACCACGTAGGTTTCCGCTTAAGTGAGGCTAATGACAAGTGATGTCAGGATGATGAGGGGTGTCAGCGTGTCTAGAGAAGAACATGTGGAAGTCTGTCATTTGCAAACCTTGGCAATATTACCCTCGATACAGGTGGCTAGATCCTATCCCAATGCAATAAGAGTCATAGATTATTGGATCACTAGGACCGTCTGATCGATCGTAGGTGGATTTCTTCAAACTCAACTATTGGAGTGTGCAGATTAGTTCAAAGTGGAAGGACTTTGATGGGAGGGTTTCAATAGCAATGAGAGACATTGTTTGGAAGACCAACAAGGTGCGGGTATGAGGAATGAAGTGGAACATGCCACTTCTATGCCACGTGGGATGGCATGTGTAATAGGGTGTCATGTGGAGGCCACGTGGCACTATGGAGGAATTGATGTTGAAGAGACCAACAAATTTGGAATGCTATAAATTTTGATTCAGAGCTCGGAATTGAGCATGGTTACAATCATTTCAAAGCTCTCGATGAACAAAATTAATCTACGAGGTTTAATTGGAAAGATGAAGTAGTTGGGAAAAAACAAAAAAATTGACACCCCATCCCTTAGATTGTTTTTAGGTATTATTGAATGTAATTTGATGTGGGATTTTATGTTCTCTCTTAACATTGATGTTTTTCAATGTTCAATGTGCAAAAATACCTCTTTCGAGGACTTGATGATGTAGAATGTTTTCTTGAGTTAGTGATTGATTCAATGAAAATTGACAATAATATTGATAAATCGAATGGCAGGAAAAAAGTGAGTTCCAATTTTAAAAATTCTCGTACTAAGTTTGATTCTTTTCTTAGTTTAGCCTGGGTTAATGATTCTTTTCTTGTACAGTTAATGATGTGTATTTTTATAGATATTTAGGTAGACATTTATGATGGTATGTTATACAAAATTCGAATCAGTGATTAATTTCTTTAGATGAACAATAAGGGTTGATATCTACTCATTGATGAAGATAACATAATTTGAAAATCAAATCTGCAAGTACAAAAAATGTGGACAATATATATATATATATGAAGTACAAGGACATGCTAGGATTTATCACAATGTGGGTACAAGTCAATCTCTCCAAACCTTAGCTAGGAAAACCATAAGAAAACCCTAGCCACCAACTCTTGGTTGGCTTGGATCCTATTGTGTTGCAGTGAATTGCATTAATTCTCCAAGATATTAGTTTTAAGTATTATTCCTCATATGTTTTGTTTGAGGAGATGTTCTATATTTGTAGATATACATTTAATTCGCATTAACATCAATCCCTTACTTTTACTTAGCTTGATGCATTATCTTTCATTAGTTGGTTTCTTCTCCTATTTCATGTTATCCTATTCACAATATTTCACATTAGATTTCTCACAAGAGATATTATAGCATCAAGTGATTCTACTCCTTTGTTAATTTTATTGGTGTTGCTTCCTCATATGAATTGTTTATTTAACTTTAGTTCATAATTGTGCATAATGTTCCCCATATATGAGATAATGCTCCAAATGGACCAAGCATTACAAATCATTCATTTTATAATAGAACAACAACATATCATTATGAGGACAGATAACATAATAAATTACAACTAATAATACTTGTAACATTAATGTCTAACTACAAGAATTGGTGAAACTAAATGCAGAGGAAAAAACCACCATCTAGCCATAGGAATTCCTGCTCAAATGAATTGGCACCTTGATTGGTGAGCAATACACAAGATAGAAGAAGATTTTCCATAGGTTGGGTTGGAACCATATTTTCAATGTTTATAGAAATTGGGGAGAGTGACCTAGATAGGAGTTGATTGAATGGTTTGTGGAAGAGATTTGATTACAATGAGTTCAATATTGTGATTGTAAATTTCATTTCTTGTGTTTATAACTAGAGATCCTCGTAACAATAAAAAACATCATTAGTAATCATTAGAGAAAGACAACCATTTCAAATCTAGTGTTTTCACAATTCAGGTTCCCTTTGGGTATCCCTTGTGTTATACATGTATGTGTGATTAGATTTTTGAATTCAGTTTAAATACATGTTAGATAAATCATAGTCATCGCTTATGCATAATGGGATATTATTACTTTCTATTTACAATTATATTATTCTGCATTAAGATCTTTGTTTGGTGAATCATTTGGTAATATACCTTCGATTATATATCATCTAAATTTTCCAAATGATACAAAACTCTTCTCATCCATGGATGAATCCTCTTTTGGATGGACTACAAGTTAGTGTGAGGCTATATTTGTCTATTTTCCTAAACGGATTCAACCCTTCATATGAACTCATACCATGTTGATCTTTTACCACTCTTGCCAACACTCGATAGTTAGCTCAAATAAATCACTTTATCTACTAAAATCACAGTTCAGTAATCAACTAAACATGCAACGGAAGCATAAACAAGGAAACCAAATCAAGAACATAAGAATGTTGGATTACTGAGAGGGGGGGTGAATCAGTAATAGCGTAATTATAATCATTTTTCTCCAAATAATCCAAGTGTTATATCAATGTAGAATTATTATCCAATAATGAGCAATAATAAATGAACAATCACACACATACACAGTTTACCAGTGTTTTACNCAGCTGCAACTAGAAGGAGGCTCCAACCCCCTAGTTTCTCAGGATACAACCTAAGGGAAGCTCCAAATCCCCAATTCTTTGGCTACAACCAGAAGGAGGCTACAACCCCCTGTGTTCTCTGGCTACAACCAGAAGGAGGCTACAACCACTTCTCCTTGCCTCGTCCAATCGCCCTGAAGTAAAAGTAGAATGATGAAACCACTATCACTATGAGATATACCAATGTAAACATGTACCAATAAACCTAAACCATGCATCAACCTGTACCTCAACCTGTAATCAACCTGTACCATACACAAGTGCATCAACCATGCACCAACCTGTACCAAACAATCTGTAATCAACCTGTACCATAAAAAAGTGCAACCAACCATGTACCAAGTATGTAAAAATCATGTGTCAAGTACTCATCAACTATGACTCATCAATATGTACCAACATCATCAACTATACACCTCATGTATGTGCCAACTCATCAACTACTTGTCTCAAGCATGTACCCAAGTTGTACCTCAACC
>JASDQU010710950.1:0-27657 GCA_032191745.1 Picea mariana
CCATTGTAGGGTGTTGACCCTGGTTCTGTTAGGAGGGGTGGAGGCATTTCCCACCGTGTATCCTCCATTGTAGGGTGTTGACCCTGGTTCTGTTAGGAGGGGTGGAGGCATTTCCCACCGTGTATCCTCCATTGTAGGGTGTGGACCCTAGATATGATTAGAAGGGGTGGAGGCATTTCCCACCGTGTATCCTCTGAAACCTGAAGTCATGGGAGAACGATGCTAGTTCACGCTCCCCAAGACATGTGATGATGACTATCAATTTCCTGCTAGGGAAGCTTGGTCGAGATAGTGACACTTCCACTTACAGGTTCTATTTGGAGTTAGGTCAATATAGTTGATGCTCCAAGATAGTCTAGCAGAGGAAGGACAGGAATGGAGATGGAAGTAGGTTAGGGAGGAAGGATGAGTAGTAATAGTTGAGACAATATGGAGATCTGTCTTGTGGTGGAATTTAATGCCTTCCCTTCAAAAAAAGAAAAAGAAAAATGTGTATACATGGATATTCATTATTACATAACTAAACCACAGTTGTTTAAAATAAAATTGTTAAACCAGATAATTGTAATTAAAGAATTTCTCAAACAATTGATTGGTTGTTGTCTTTTATAAAAGACTAGTCTTGCTGACTGGATTGAATGCATACATAAATTACTAAAGGATGACAGTTTTGATTATTAGTACATGCACAAAATTTGCATGTACTAGCTACACATGCATTTCTTGTACATATACACTAGTATGTATGAGCCTTCTTGACTTACTTACTGATAATGTCAGTTACTTGCTATGAATGTGTGAACCATGTTTTTTTTCCTTTGTACCATAAGATGCCTTAACTTCGGGACAAAGTTTCCTGAAGGGTGGGTGTATGTAATGACCCTAATTGGATAAATGTTTAAGAATTATAAAGTAAAACTAATTAGGGGATTAATTGTGTTAACAAGGTATTAATTAAACAAGATGATTTAATGATATTAATTAAGTGAGTTATAAATTAATTAAAGGATATAATTGAGATTAATTAATTAATAATTTAACTACAAACTACATTTAATAACTTGCGTAATGGACTTAATAGATTAATGGTATATGATATAAAATGGTTGCGTATGCAACAAGGGATAGCCTATGAATCCCGAGAAGATAAAACATTAAAGGAAGGATAAGGGACATGCACGGTGGTGGTTGAGGAAGTAAAGGCATGAGGTGGTGAAGGAGGAATAAGGGAGGAAGGGAGGTGGACGTGAGGGGCATTGGACGAAGAATGGATTCTGGGAGGACTGTAGGATTTGTTGTGAGCAAAGAGTTTCTGGCTGTGGCTTTGATCAGTTGAGGCACCGAGTTGCTGGAGGTTTTGGGTACGGGGGCCAGGATATCCATAGATATCCTGGAGCTAGGTAGTTTTTCTAGTTGGCAGGGAGAACAGTAGGTTTTGGGCAGTTATTCTTTGTTTGTGGCTGCGTTGGTCTGTGTTTTAGGTAGCAACAAGGCAGCAAGGCAACCGAAATTAGCATCAGAACCAGGTAATTTGTTAAACTATGTGTTTATTTCATCCTGCCATGCAATCATTATTCATTAATAAATTTAAGTTACTGAAGTTGCTATTATGAAGATTGTTGTTATGTTATAAAGTTATTATCTTAGTTCACAAAATAAATTGCTTATGAAAGTAAATGATGTTTAGAAATATATGGTTGCTACATTGAAGAATCACTCAGAAGTCTGTTGGAAGAAAACTAAAAGATGATTGAATGTTTAGAAGAATAAATAGTCACTCTCATAAAACATATTCAAAAAAAATATATGTAGCATAACAACACCAAAATACTAGATGATATCATCAGTAGTCAAAGGCCATACTACAACAAGTTTGGAATAAGATACATCTAGATGCAGACTGAGAAAGGTTTGAGCTCCAAGAAAATAAAACATAAAACTGAACAAAGAAGATATGTGGAAGTCATCAGAGCCTCTCCCAACAAGGAAGAAGGAAAAAAGACCCAATAAGAAGATCAGAGAGAAACTACACCATCTAGAAGATTCATATTTTATAATCAACAACATCCAGCAAGACCTCAAGAAGAAGAATAATTTATAAGAGCAACATCATTCATAAAATCTTCCACTTCCAGGTATCAAACTATTTTTCTTGTCTTATGTTATTCATGTAATAATTTTGGACAAAATTTTGTAAACTCTAGATCCTATTCCAAGAACATAAGAAAATTTGAAGGCTACTCAAATAATAGTTATCCATGAAGGCCATATGAAACATAGAACAAAAATTACAATAGTTTTGGATCATTGAGTAATCAAGTGGAATGTTACAAATGCAACAACTTTGAGAACGTGTACAAATATTGTAGTTTGATTGTTCCCACAAGAGAATAAAAACAAAATAAAAACAATAATAAACATGAACCACAAAGCATATGGATAAGAAGGAAGAATCGATTCAACATAGAAGAATCCTCACTTGCTCTACAAGCTCAAAACAATAAAAGAGGGTGGTATGTTGACAGTGGTTGTTCGAAGCATATGACAAGTGACAAGAACATGTTCCTTACCTTGAAGAAGGAATATGATGGATCTGTTTCATTCGACAATGTTAACTTAGTCAGAATTATAGGAAGAGGGACAATCAAGCTCGGAAGCAAGGATGGCAATGTAGAAAATGTTCTACTATTTAAAGATATGAAGCACAATCTACTCAGTGTAAGTCAAATGTGTGATGAAGGACAAGTTTATTTTTTTTTAACTCAAAAAAGTGTGAGATAAGGAAATAAAGATCAAGTAGGTTGATGGCTATAGCTATAGGAACCACAAACAACATATTTGTCCTGAATGAAATTGGAAAATAAAAATGTTGTTTAGGAAATGAAAATGAAAGTTGGATCTAGCACAAAAGAATGGGTCACATGAAATTTGATAATCTTGTAAAATTTAGTAGAAAGGAAGAAGTAAGAGAAATGCCTAAGATTTTAAAGCCAACAAACACTTTATGCAAGCATATAGGGAAAAAAAACCAGAACTAGTTTCAAGTCAAAAGAGTAACCTATGAAAAGACAATTGGAAATTGTTCATACAGACCTATGTAGACCAATGAGAACAAAGGGATTTGATGGCAAACAATACTTTATGGTACTGGTTGATGACTACACAAGAATGACTATAGTTATGTTTCTCAAGAAGAAGTCAGAGACATTCAAAAACTTCAAGATATATAAAGAAATGGTTGAAACTGAGATAGACTTGAAAATCAAAATTTTGATATCAGATAATGGTGGAGAGTTTACATCAAAAGAATTTACATATTTCTGTGGTGAATATGGAATAAAAAGGAAATTCTCAACAACTAGGACACCTTAACAAAATGGAGTCACGGAAAGAAAGAACAAAACCATGGAGGAAATGGATAGAACCATGTTGAAAGATTCGAAGTTGGGTGAAATATTTTGGGTATAGATAGTTCATACAACAATTCATATTTAGAATAAAGGAATTCTCAGAAGCAACAATGATAAGACTCCCTACAAGATATGGAAAGAAAGACTAGAAAATGTGAAGCATTTCAGAGTATTTGGAAGCAAGTGCTACATAAAAAGAGAACATGGTAGGATTGGAAAATTGTTAGCCTATGGCTTACCTTTACCAATCACTAAGTCTAAATTGTCACCTATATTTGTATTATTCATTTAGGATAATAGTAATATATCCTCAAGTGATGACTAATGAGTTAGTTAAGACTGCCTAGCCTAGTCATAATGCATGATTTTAGGATCTAGAGCAAATCTCTCTATGAGGTGGCATCATCCATTGTACTATAAATATGTAACATTGGAGTGAATATAAATGTGTTGGCTATTATGCCTTTTCCGCCATGTTGTTGTTCTTGTCTCTAATTTATTGTGTTTAGTTTCTTAAAATTTGACTCCCAAGTTGAAAAAGGCATATTTGTCGAGTACTAAAGCAAGAGTAGGGAATATAAGTTATTTAATCTGAGAATCAATGGAATCATGGAAAGCATCAATGTAAAAATTGACGTGAAATATGTACGAAAGGTCAAAGAAGGAAGCAAAGGTTCACAAGAGAAAAGTGACAAAGAATATGTAAAAGAAGAAGAAGTAGAAGAAGAAGTGAAAGAAGAAGAAGAGCAACCAGAAGTGGACCAAGAGGAATATGAGAAATAGATACCTCCCAAGACACCTAGCCAACGAGTGCAAAAAAATCATCCACCAAAACAAATAATTGGGAATAAATATGTAGGAGTTGAAACCTGAAGAAAAATACGTTCACCAGAACAACAACACCTAGAACTACTATCTACGGTCGAACCAAGAAACTTCGAAGAAGCTAGAAAAGATGAAGATGGGATCAAGGCTACAGATGAAGAATTGGATCATATAGAAAGTAATGATACATGGGAATTGGTTCCAATTCCAAAGAGAAAAAATGCTATTGGAACAAAGTGGGTATTCATAAACAAACTAAATGAAGATGGATAGGTAACCAAAAAAATAGAAATATTAGTATGCAAAGGATATACTTAGGTTGAAGGTGTATATTTTGATGAAACATTTTCCCTAGTTTTCAGGATGGAAGCAATCATATTGATATTAGATTATGCATGTTCCATAAGAGTCAAGGTATGTCATATGGATTTTAAGTCAGCCTTTCTCAATGGAGAATTAGAAGAATAAGTCTACATCGAACAACCATAAGGATTTCTACTATCAGAAAAGAAATATTATGTGTGTAGACTTAAGAAAGCATTGTATGGACTTAAGCAAGCACCCAGAGCATGGTATTCAATATTGTAAACCAGTGAGTACTCTTATGCAGACTAGTTGCAAGTTAAGCAAGGATGATGATCCTAAGGATGTATATCAGAGAATCTATAGATAGATGATTGGAAGCTTACTCTCTGTGACATCCTCTAGACCAGACATGACACATACATTTGGATGGGTTGCAAGGTTTCAAGAAACATCAAAGGAAACACATGGTATGGAAGTAAATAGGATATTCATATATCTCAAAGGGACAAAAGAGTTGGGATTGTGGTATCCGAAAGGAAATAATTTATCTATAGATTACACTGATGTATATTGGGAAGGTTTTATTTACTATAGAATAAGTAAAAGTCAATCAACTTTCTACTTAGGTGATTGTCTGGTATCATGATTGAGAAAGAAATAGTCATCAGTATCTTTGTGCACAATAGAAGCATAATATATTGCAACGGCATAATGTTTCACTCAAGTGCTCTGGATGAAACAAACCTTGTAGGATATAAAAGTGAAGTATGATGAGCCCATTTCAATACTATGTGATAACACCACTGCTATCAATATCTCTAAGAATCTAGTGATGCATTCCAAAATGAAGCTATCAGTGTTTCCATCAATGCCAAAGGGGGATATTGTTGAAATATTGGTTTTCATTGATGTCAACCCATGAAGAAGTCTGGTAGCCCAAAAGGCATGGCTATAGAACCCATAGTTGATTGAGGAAAATGGTTATGAAGGATGGTGAAAATTCATGTAAATCACTCATGGATGGATGGTCCTCATCATTGCATTTCTGATTATAGGTGGTACACCATGTGGTTCCTCACGGTTGAGGAGTTATGGCCTTGTGAAGTTATAATCCCCAAAGAATGGTCAAGAATCCCCTAGTTGGTTACAAGTCTTTAATGAAAGGTTAAAGTGGTTGTAACATGAAATTCTAGAATCCCCTAACACTAAGGAGAGAGGTTATTTAGAAAAAGTATAAATACACCTCAAGGAGTCATTCACAAGTACATTCACTCACTTATTATATTGAACATATTCTAGTGAACTAGTGATCTATTTGGGAAGTTAGTAAAGGAGAAATATGAGGTAGAGACAAGTGAGGAGTGAAGGAGTTTCAAGGTTACAAAGGAGAGCGAAGTTTGCTAAGGAAAAACTATTTTAGTTGGACCCTACAAGTCAGACCACTAGTGTCCTGCAAGGCACCCTTGTGGGTTTCTTAGGGCTCTTCATGCAATGTCCTGCATGACACGATGTCTTAGTCCCATGAGGAAAAAAAACATTTGTGGGTTATTCTAATACCAAGTCCCAGAAGTCAAAAGTGATATTACAGTTCATATCTACTCTGTATCAGATCAACTGCAAAGGTATTGGTATGATTATGTGTTTGTTTTGATAGTTTTACTTGGTCATGGTATGATGCATGCTTGAGGTATGGTTGGTTTGGCACATGATTGAGGTACATATTAGATACATGGTTGATAGAGATATATTCTTGTATCTGGTTATGAAATGGATGGCATGGTACGTCTTTGTGTTGTGTATGTATGGTTGAGGTATACACCTGATGTATGATGGCATATGCATGTGGCACATGCCTTGGTTCTTTGATGATATTAATTGATGATATGGTACATGTTTATACATGATTGATGCTATGGTATATGGTACTAGTTTTAGATGTGGTTGTTTTTCTAGTACATGATTTATGATGTTATGGTATCTACACTTGGCATATCTTATGGTACATTATTGAGGCATTGTTAGTACACAATTGATGCATGGTATGAAACAAGTTTCGGTATAGTAGGTTGATGGTACAGTGACAATGATAGGTTAGATACAGTGATAGGTTGATGGGTTGGTGACAATGATAGGTTGGTGATAATGAAAGGTTGGGTAGAGTGATAGGTTGATAGGTTACAAGTTGATGTGATAGTGGTAGTGATAGTGGCAGTGATTCTGGTAGTAAAAATTTGGTCTACACTTATATTTCAAGGCGACAGGATGGGGTAAATAAAGGGGGTTATAGCCTCCTTTCTATTTGTGCTAGAGAAATCAGAGAGTTAGAGCTTCCTTCAGGATGGAGCCTGAGAATCAAGGGGTTGGAGCTTCCTTCTAGTTAGAGATAGAGAATTCAAGGAGTTGTAGCTTCCTTCAGGTTGGAGCCTATAAATAGGGGGTTGTATCCTTCTTCCAATTGCATCTAGAGAATCAGGAAGTGGGTGCTTCCAATGAATGTAATCTTTGATATATAAGAAATCATTATGTGGTTTTCTCCCATTTGGGTTTCCACATAAATTCTAGTGTACTGTGTATTTGATGTGATATGATGCTTCTTATGTTTATGTGCTCATGATACATTGATGATATACAATTGAGTGATACATTGGTGATATACTATTGATTAAATTGAAGTTGATATAATGTGTTTAAAAGTGATAAAAGTGCTCATATTGATTCACCCCCTCCTCTTAGTATTCCAACAATTGGTATTGGCATAGGTCCTTCAAGAGACAATCTAAGCACTAAAAAAAGATCATGGAATACGCTAAGATTGGGGTACCATATTTTTTTGGCCAAAACTATTCCTTTTGGAGTAGAAGGATGAAAACATATGTGCAGGCACAATGATTTGATGTCTGGCGAGTAGTAGTAGATGGATACAATGCACCAACCACTCCACCAATAGAAAAGTATGGAAAGAAACTTGAAGAGAATAATTCAAGGGCCAAAAATGCCATTCTAAATGGTCTAACTGAAACAATACATGTTAAGGTTATGCATTGTGATTTCATAAAGGAAGTATGGACAAACTTCATAATATCTACGAAGGTGATGTCTAAGTCAAGGGAGATAAAATTTAAACCTTTAGATCCAAGTTCAAACAATTGAAGATGAAGTAAGATGAAGACATTGCCGCCTATTTTCTACGAGTCGATGAAATAGTCATGGTTTGGGAGAAGAGATGAAAGAACCCGTCATTATTTAGAAAATACTAAGGTCTCTACCTATGAGATATGACCTGCAGATTTCATCCCTGGAAGAAAGAGTAGACCTAGCTAATTTGAGCATGGACGATCAACATGGGATACTCACAGTCTACGAAATGAGGATAGAGTAAGACAATTTAGTCTCAAAGGAAGAAACATTCAAGTCATCCAAGAAGTCAAAGAAGAAGAAGAAGAAAAATTCAAAATTATATTACAGTTGCAGTGATGACGTAGAGGAATATGTAGAAATGACAAACTTCGTAAGAAAGTTGAAAAGAGGAACCAACAAGTACGAAGGTATGATTCCATTGAAATGTTTCAATTGTGGTGGTATTGGAAATTTTTCTTCTAAATTTACTTATGATAAGAATAAAAATAGCGATGAATAAGATGATCCTAAGAAGAAAAAGAAAATTCAAAAGGGAGATTAGAGAAGAAAACAAAATATCTTTCAAGACATGTTTCTACTCAAGGGAAGATATTTCATAATCATATGAGGTTGATGATAGTTAGAGTGATTCACAAAACGTACTCTTCATGGAAATAGATGATGATGAACAATATTATGAAGAAGAAGGCAAAGTTGATCTCAGAGAAGAACTAGTCAATGCCTTAGAAGAACTGAGAAAAGAAGGAAAAGAAAACAAGTCACTCGAGGAAGAGTTAATGACAAAGAACAAAGCTCACAATTCCAACTTTGAATAAATCGAGCATATAATCACAAAATAAAAAATCCAAGTAGAAGAAGAAAAAATGATTGAAGAAACACTAAGAAGTTAGTTGGAAGAAAAGGAAAAAAAGATTGAAAGTTTGGAAGGAAAAATAGTCACTCTTAGAAAACATCATTAGAATAAAGTTTTGCAGCATAAGTCTGGTAGCTCAGTAGCAGAAGTTATGCAAAACAAAATGACAAAATATTGGTTGATATCATTAGTATTCAAAGGACATACTACAATAGGTCTAGAATAGGATACAACCAGATGCATACTAAGAAAGGTTTGAGATCCAAGACAACAAAATATGAAACAAAACAAAGAAGCTATGCACAAGTCATCATAGCCTCTACCAAGAAGGAAGAAGGAAAAAAGACCCAGGAAGAATATCACAAAGAAACTGGAGCATATAAAAGATTCATATTTTAGAATTAACAACAACCAAGGCAGAAAATGTTCTACTATTTGAATATAGGAAGCACAATCTACTCAGTTGATCCAGGTGGATATTGGTGGCCACCCACCTATTCCAACTGGTTCCTCGTGTCTATTTTTTATTCATCACATCTTTCTGTACTTATTTATAATTGTGATTTCTACACTTACGGGGTTTTCTGAAGCCTCACACATTCTCTAGGTGGATATGGGTGGGCTCTCGCCTAATCTAATTAACTTATTTTGTATGTTTTCATGCCAGCACATCTTGTTGTACTTCTAGGGCTATTTTGGGGCACTAAACGTTGTTTACTTGACTCAACATAGTCATATTGTAAACAGAGTCAGAGTCTGATGAGAGAATGTGTAGTTCTCTGAAAGGCCTTTCCAACGGGCTATCACGCCCCTAAAATGAAGTTCGTATGCAAACATTATGACCCTAGGAAGTTGAGGTACCAAATTACACCAACTTACCCATAGGGACCACATGAATTTTGGTGTTTCACCTTCTAGGGTTAGGTTTTTGGATGTCTAGGGTTTTGGAGTTCATGAGTAATATGAAAAGGGCTTCTAGAGCCTCATTTTAATCCATTTTTTCTTCTCAGACAGATGTGCGTAGCAGCCACATCTCTTCTCAGAGATAGCTACCATCATTTGAGCAAGTTTCAGTTCTGCAGTTTTATAGTTTCATCCTATTTCATTATTTAATAGAAGATATTGTTCACTAAATATTTGTGTTATTCTTATTATCTCTATGTTTATTGTATTCAGTCTGTTAATCAGCTCATTCCACTCCTAAATCCATATCAGTGGTATCAGAGTGGTCTCCTCTTCATTTATTTTTCTGCGTGCATGTCCCTGACAAAGTCTATGTACAAGAAGTTGGGACTCGAACTAATCGATCCATTACCAGATTGGTCATGCTAAGCCCGACAACAGCCCATGGTAGACGAAAATAAATATTATAGAGTAGGAGATCCTATTAAAATGTTTCTTGAGGAAGCCCTCATGTGACAAAGGATAAACTTCGCGTAGATCCTTCGACAGTTTCCCACGGGAGAAGCATCTTCATCAGGCGGCCATGCAACCCCCTTCAAGGTACAGGTAAATTTTGATATTCCATTATTTGAAGAACCAATAGATGCAGATGTTGTAGATAAATGGTTGAATCTGATCGAAGGATATTTTTCAGTCCACAATTTTCCCGATCGGGAAAAGATAACTTTTGCACTCCTCAAGGTCGTTCCCCATGTTAAAGACTGGTGGGATACTTACTTTGAGAAAATGGTCATAGAGGAATCTGCAATTTTTTTGGTGGCCCCTACATGGGATTCCTTCCGGTATGCCATTAAAGAACAATACTACCTCGTTGGAAGCTATGAGGACTAGTACACCAGAGGGACAACCACCCTATGTCAAGAAAGGGACCAGACAGTACCAGACTTCACCGATATTTTCCATACCCTCCGCACCAAATTGGGTATCAAAGATTCTGAGCGTCATCTCGTGATCAAATACTATGGTTGTTTTCATAGATACATTCAAACAAAAATGGAGTTCCTAGACATCGACTCATTGGGCACAATGTATAGATACACTATCAAGATCGAGCAGAAATTTAAGGAGCAATGGAGGGAGTTTGGATCTGCAAACCCCTCATAGTTGAAGCAGGGAAAAAGCAACCCCAACCCTCACAGTAGGGGACCAAGTCGTGATGGTTGCCCTTAGGGCAATCTGTCCAATCCACAACACAAGAAGGGCAATGAGAAGATGAAGAAGGACATGGGAAAATGGTGTGAGTACCATAAAATTCCTTGGCACAACATCGACGAATGTCAGTCCAAGAAGCCCCTCATGGTTGAGTTGAAGTCTTCTGAGTCAGAGGTCGATTCTGATTCCGATTCAAATCATGAAAGAGGGAAGTGCATTATCGATGTTGAACCCAATGCCACGATTGCTACCACCAAAGTCCATCCAAGTGAACCAGAAGAACTAGAGGAAGGGGAACACCTCTTTCACTCGCAGATGTGGGTCAAGGGGGCTCTGATTCACTTCATTGTCAACAACGGTAGTCATAAGAACTTGATTTCAGCAGAGGTTTTCAAGTGGATGAACCTGCCAACGACACCACACCCACAACCCTACACCATTGGTGAGCTTTGTCAAGGAAGAGATCTTTGTGTCAGCCAACAGTGTCGTATTCCCTATGGCATCAAGCCTTTCAAATATGAGGTACTGTGTGGTATTGCTCTTCTTGAAGTTTGTTATGTTCTTTTAGGACAACCATATTTGTGGAAGCTTCATGTTGTGTATGAGTCTAGACCCCAGAATGTTATTATTACTTTGGGTAGAAAATTGTACAGGATCCAAGAGGTGGCACCGCCTACTGTTATTTCTTTAATCTCTGCTAAGAAATGAAGTAAGTTCATTTTACAGACCAAGAAGTTTGTCTTCTTTGTGATCCATTCTCACAGTAAGAATAAGGTCTCCGCCACATTCGTGGCCTCCACACAACGCCTCTCTTTGCAATAGAAGCAAGTGGAAAAGATCATGGAAGAATACAAAGACATCTTTGTCTCACCGAAAGGGGTATCGACACACTGCCAAGTCAAGCATCCAATTGATTTGCCCCCCGATGAAGCTCTACCTAATGGACCAGTCTATCGGTGCTCTCTGATGGAGAATGATGAAATCAAGCGTCAGATCCAAGAGCTTCTTGAAAAGGGGAACATCATACCCATCTTATCCCCTTGCGGAAGCCTAATTGTATTGGTGTAGAAGAAGGATGGGACTTGGCGACTCTGCATTGATTACAAATCCTTAAACAAAATCACAGTCAGGAACCACCACCCCATTCCCAGGATTGATGACCTTCTTGACCAACTCAAGGGGGAAATTTATTCAGCAAGATTGACCTGAAGTCTGGCTACCACCAGGTTCCCATTGAACCAACTAATGTATGGAAGATAACCTTCAAGGCTAAAGAAGGTCTCTACGACTGGCTAGTTATGCCCTTTGGATTAACAAATCCACCAGCCACTTCATGAGGTTGATGGATGATGTATTGAGACCCTTCACCAACTCCTTTGTGGTAGTATATTTGGATGACATCCTTTTCTTCAACAGAATGTGGGAGGAGCACATGTGACATATTCATCAGGTTTTGTGCACTCTGTGACAACACAAGCTTTATGCCAACTTGGAAAAATTCTCTTTTGGCATGAACAGAGTCCAATACCTGGGCTACATTGTTGATGAGCATGGGGTACATGTTGATCCAACTAAGATCCAAGTCATCTGTGACTGGACAACTCTGACCACACTGACCGAGCTTCGAAGCTTCTTAGGACTCACCAATTTTTACCGACGGTTCATGTTTGGATTCTCCCATATTACCTGGGACCTCAGCCAAGTGACTAAGGGAAGTGGTAGGGCCAAGTTCGTGTGGGGGAAGGATAAAAAATGAGAATGAGAAGATATGAAACATCATTTTTTCTCATCTCCATTACTCTCCTTGCCTGATATGCAACAACCATTCAAGATTGAGACTGATGCATCTGACTATGTTGTGGGTGCAGTTCTCACTCAGCACAGGCATTCGGTGGAATACCATAGTGAGACACTCTCCAATATTGTCCGGAAATACCCCACCTATGACAAGGAAATGTATTCCATTGTACAAGCCTACCATCAATGGAAACATTACATTATGGGGAAAGAGACGATCATACACAATGATCACAAGCCTCTATAGTTCATATAGACATACAGGAAATTGTAGAACGACCACCATCAGAAGTGGTCAACCTAACTACAACAGTTCCATCTCAACATCAAGTATAAGACATGTATCTCCAATTGTGTCGCTAACTGCCTCAATCGGCCTCCTGTGGCTTCACTTACCACTTTGCTCAATTCCTGTGGACATGAAACATTAGAGTGGCCCCAAATTTACCAGCAAGATCCAGACTTTTCCACCACATATAAGATCTTGGGTATAGGCGCCATTGCCAATGATTTTCACATAAAGGACATAATCTTATGCCACTTGGGCCATATCTGTGTTCCTACAAGCGAGCGTGCAAATTTGATTTGGGAAGCCCACTATAGTCGGGTGGCATGACATTTTGGCATAGAGAAAACTGTGGTTGTTCTTCAGAAACTTTTTTCTTGGCCAAAACTTCGACATGACGTAAAAAAATATATTAGATATTGCACTACCTATGCCATTTCCAAGCTGAACATCAAGAAACAATGCTTATACACTCCTCTTCCTATTCCCGAGAATTTGTGGGAATCCATATCCATGGATTACGTGTCTGGTTTTCTGTCCACCAAGAACAAAAATGACTGCATGTTTGTGGTCGTTGATCGGTTTTCGAAGATGGTCATCTTCACAACCTGTAAGAAGAATGTCACAGTGGAAGATACTACCAAGCTCTTCTTCGAACGAGTTTGGGTTCACTTTGGGATACCATAGACCATCATATCTAACCAAGACATTAGGTTCCTCAACACCTTTTGGTCGAGTCTCTAGTCTCTGTTGGCAACCAAGCTCACAAAATCCACTTCTTTCCACCCCCAAACTGATGGCCAAACCGAGGTCGTCAATCGGATGATTGTGCACATCCTGCACATGTACAATTCTAAGCATCCCCATACATGGGACAAGAGTCTCCCATATGTCCAACATAGTTACAACAGGGCTCTCCATAGTTCCACCAACCATAGCCCATTTCAAGTGGGTCTGGGATTCCAACCCTTGGGACCCATTGATGTTGCACTTCCTCTTTCCACCGCACATAAAAACTCTTCCCTTGATTAGTTTGCAATTGAGAAAGTCACTAGATTCATTGATAGGATTGAGCACATCCACCAATAGGTCCAAGATATTTTTCACAAATCCAATGCTAAGTACAAGCACCGCCATGATAAACACAGAGTACCACACCAGTTTCAGGTTGGCGATAAATTCTGGTTACATTTGCAGAAGGAGCATCTCACTGGATCCCATCAGAAGCTTCAACCACTTCATTATGGGCCTTACACTATCACCAAGGATGTGGGTAGCAATGATTTTGAGCCCAACACTCCACCCTTCCTTGGTCTGCATCCAGTATTAAATGTGGACCTCCTTCAGCCATATTTTCCACCATTATTGGACACCTATGAGATCATCGAACAACTAACACCAACATAGCTCAACCCTGACTGCATGGAACAAGCATCCACCGATCAGATAGCGGACACACAAGTCAAGGGCACTCACCAACAACGGATCCAACTTTATCGGGTTATCAAGGTAGGGAAACTCCTACACCAAGGCAAGTGGCTCACCAGGGGCCAAATCCAATAGAAGTTTCATCACCTAATGGGGGAACTCAATGCAATGGATACCATTACTTCCTAAGGGGGGAGGATTGATCCAGGTGGATATTGGTGGCCACCTACCTATTCCAACTGGATCCTTGTGTCTGTTTTTGATTCAACACGTCTTTCTGTACTACTTTATAATTGTGAGTTCTACACTTATGGGGTTGTATGAAGCCTCACACATTCTCCAGGTGGATACAGGTGGCCTCTCGCCTAATCCAACTGCCTTATTTTGTATGTTTTCATATCAACACATCTTGTTTTACTTCAAGGGTTGTTTTGGGGCCCTAAACCTTTTTTTTCTTTAATCGCCATAGTCAAAATGTAAACAGAGCCAGATTTTGATGGAGAAATGTGTATCTCTCTGAAATACCTTTCCAATGGGCTATCATGCGCCTAAAATGATAGTCGTATGAAAAATTACACCAACTTACCCATAGGGCCCACATGACTTTTGGCATTTCACCTTCTAGGGTTAGGTTTTTGGATGTCTAGGGTTTTGGCATTCATGAGAAATATGAAAAGGGCCTATGGAGTCTCATTGTAATCCATTTTGTTTTCTCAGATGGATGCACATAGGAGGCACATCTCTTCTCAGAGATAGCTACCACCATTCGAGCAAGTTTCAGTTCTATAGTTTTATAGTTTTATCCTATTTCAATATTTAATAGAAGATATTGTTCACTGAATATTTGTGTTATTCTTCCTATCTTTGTGTTTATTGTATTCAATCTATTAATTAGTTCGTTCCTCTCCTAAATATGAGTCATCAGTGTAAGTCAAATGTTTGATCAAGGACACAAACTTTTCTTTGAATCAGAAAAGTGTGAGATAAGGAAAGAAGGATCAAGTAGGTTGGTGTCTATAGCTATAAGAACCCCAAACACAGATTTTTCCTCGTATATATTTTTCTTTGAGACAAATTCCTCAGTGGAGTCACCTTCTTAATTGAATGTTTGACAGTGGAATCACCAAAGAAAAATATACAACCAATTTGATGTCTAAACTTTTGTTTTCTCTCAGAAATAAGATCCGAAACAATGATGCTTAACTTCGGGAAAATAAAAATTTTCAATCCTCGGCAATGGCACGAAGATGTTATCACTTGGTAATTTTCTTGGCTGTGGGGGAAAATTCCCAAGATAACCTTTTCAAACCAAACTTTAGGCTGGAAACAGGCCTTTCCAACCAGGCTATGACACATGACTATCAACACAAATTCATACCTGGACTTTTGTGGTGTAAGCTTGGCTCTTGATGCTTCTCGACAGTTGGGTGAATGGTGGAATAAACACTGTCACTATACTGGTTCTTGAACATGTCATCCACCTGACTTTCTTTACTTTATGTGTTGTCATGCATTTGGATACACTCTCCATATTCGATAATGAGAGATTGTTAGTTGATGCTCGTATGGAAAAAAAATTGGCATTTTGACTGTATCAAGCAATATCCCACATCCATAAAGGAAAATACCTTTAAAACATTTATATACACCAACATTTTTATTCTACTTCTACCCATAGTGCAATGCTAATCACCCCTTGTGGGATCCTCATTTTGCTTGGTGCTTGATCTCTAGGCGTTGACTTGTGTGTTGAATGCTTTGATATATTAGCTTGTTTTTTGGAGCTTGACTTGTGGATATATGTGGCTTGAAATGACTTGGATATTGGGTCTAGAGTAGACCCAACATTTTTTAATAAAACCTTCCAAATAAACCTTAGCAAGCTCGAGATCACAAATGAGCTTATAAAACTAAATTTTTACTTTTTCCAAAATTTATAAAGTGCCAACATTGACTCCATCTGGGGATGTTGTCCCTTTTTCCAAAATTTATATAGTGCCTAACATTGGCTCCATCTGGGGATGTTGTCCTCCCTGCAAGGCAGGACCTTGTAGACCCGTGCCTATCCATTGGGTTGTTCCAAACCTATCACATCCTTCAACCTACAACCTATACATGTTCTTCAAATGAAACCAAAATGCAAACTAAAATTATACATTGCTGCAAAATGAAAACCAATTGGCTAAAAACCAAACTGAAACAAATGATTTCCCAATGAGCTTATTTCACACTATATCCTACTCTAACCATTTGAACTTTGTGTGATCAAGTATAATCAGATTTCCAATGAAACCATGGAACCATTTCACTGATAAAGATAAAATCTTATTCGCAACTATGTAAAGAAATGAAAAAAGAGTGCAACATCTTCAAAAAAGATTTCATTGACAACCTATAGTCACAACTACAAATCGAAAATATGATGAAAACTACAACACCAAGGCTCCTTGGAAAACAAGAATCCATCCAATCATTCATTGGATCATAAAGAACATAACAAGACTCCAGTTGATTTAGAATATCAAGCTTCTATTGCTTGAAGCCTACTTCATGAATAAGATTGGGTTTCTCTTGTTCTCCTTGCAATAGCTCAAGAAATTCATATGCTTCACAACCATTAAGGGAAGCAAAACACTCTTGAAACTGTTGATTATGTTCTTGAACAGGAAACTCATTATTAGCATTTAGAACAACGGTACTTTCATGAAAATCATATGGCATCAACGTATTTTGAAAAGAAGAAACATCATGCTCATCAAATTCTTCATTCTAAGTAATAGGTAAGAAAATAAAAACTATGTCTTCTGGAATCTAATCTGAACTAATGTCTTTCTCAAGATCTTCATAAACTTCCTCATCAACACTTCCAGAAGAGTCAATTTCATCTTTAATTGTTGTTCCTTGTTCCATTTTATCCAAATCAATTTCATTTTCAAAATGAAAGGAAGCAATCTGTTTATTTTTCACATCATAAAAAGGTTTTGTATGTTCTTGAAAAACAACATCTATTTCGTATATATGATGAATGTCCAAAGATCCTTCTCCATGCAATTCAACAGAAACCTAATTTTGATCTTGATATGAATCGATATCTTTCTTAAATTCTTCATTAAAAGTGAGCTCATTGTTTTCTTGAATAAATGACTCAGGAAAAGTTTGAACTGATTCAAAATCTAATAGATTATCCATTTCTATCTCTGGTTCCTATGAAACTTATAAAGGATGTTGAGTTTCCTCACCATTTTCAGGACAAGGAAAATGAATCTAAATACTAAGGTCCTGATTTTTCTCATTTATAATCAAAGAAGAAAGTATTGTGTGCTGGAAAGCTTGCTGAATATCATGGAAATTATCATCTAATATTTCTTCTTGATGTTGAAAAGGGTTTTCATATAAGGCCTCTATGATTTCTTCATCCATAAATTGTTAATCACCATAACATTTTTCTAGGTGTTGAATGAAACTTTCAACACGTTCACAATAGTTTTTAAACAACAACAAAGAAGGATAAGATTCTCTATAATTCTCATAGAACATTGTATGGAAATTCTTAATAGAATATAAACTAGCAGGTGGCAAATTTTCATACCATTATCTTTCCTTTCCCTCCAAGGTGACCATGAACATTTTCATCAAAAAATCCTCATGATAAACCCCAAGCTTACGTATATGCATATGGAACTTGATCATATGTAATGCAACATATTTTCCTTCTTGATCTTTGAATTTCGATAAATATTTTTTCCAATATATACAAGGCATACGATATGAAAAAACATGAATATGTGAACGATTCATATGCACATACCTTGCATATTGAGAATCCATCTTGAGATAGTGGAGTCACCAGTGATACTTTGAGTTCTAGATCTTGTTGATAATAGATTCACCAGGTGAATGATGCACAACCTTTTTGTGTCTGACTTCTGTTCACCATCAAAAATCAAAACTAAACCTTTGTCATTTATTTCCGGGGAAAATAGAACCTTTCGCTCCCCAAAAACTAGAATAGTTGCATAGGATATGTCCATTTGCAAGGTGACCTTTAATTTTGTTTACCAAGATCTTGATAATAGCATCCCAAATTTGGGTGGAATATCAACAACCACCACATCCATAACAATACTTTTTGAAGGGATTTGAGTTAATGTTAAAACATTATCATTGATCAAACCCAAACATTTAACTTTCTTTTAATCAAATGAAAAAAAATCCTTATATGGCCTTGTAATGTCTAACCCAAGATTATGCATGATTTCCTTTGGCATTAAATTGTGAGATGTTCCTGAATCTAACATTGTACTATGCAAGGTCATGTCATGGATGTTGAGACTGCTGGCAAAAGGAGGTACTTCACCATCATCACTATTTACATCAACACGAGGAATAAATAGGAATGTAGGATGATCATCTTGAAGATTTAAAGTATCAGATGTTTCTTCATCTACGTTCAACATATTAATTATCTGACTTCTATATTCAACATTATTTAAAAGTTCATTCAAAGGAACAAAAAATTTAATCTTTCAAGACTGAAAGATAGTTGAATATTTTCTATTTATTTTGTGTTTATATCTTTTTTCCCATCCTGAAATTTCTTTGGAGCATCTTCTTTTGTATTATCTTTCTTTGGCATGTCCTTCCTTAGAGAATATTTTCTAAAACTTTCCTCCTCTGAAGGAAGAGTTCCATGACTCTCCTCATGAGCCATACTTGGTGAATATCTCCTTGAAGCTTGAGGTGATTTGATAGTTCTCCTTATTGACAGTTGAGAACTTGGCTCTACAAGTTGACCTTCTCCTCTTGTGAGATTCAACATTGTAAGCATCAGAAAAACAAAACACTTGCAAACAATCAAGTATTCAAAAACCTATTCTCTAATACCAAATGATATGAAATTGAAATGGTTTTTTTTCCAACTGATCTGAAAATGAAGAAGACTTGTCTCTTTTAAATTGAAAGTGTAAAAATGGTATGTGTTTGGCTAATTGGATCAAGTTACTAACACATAAATTTAATTAGTTTTTACTTAATCATGAGCAACATATTAGGCATACAAAACTTGTAAAAAATGAACACATAACACAACAAATGATAAAGGAGTTCACCCCTCTCTTGGGCTACATCTCCCAGTCCAATTTCCCTTGGATCATTTTCATTGTTCTTAAAAAGTAATTTTAAAGTGCTCAAAATAAAAAATAGATGGCTCCAATGTCTCCAGAACGTCCAAAAACCCCTAGTTGGGCTTTTTCAGCACCTGGTTTAGCCAAAATATGAAGAAGTTACACCTCCTGGAAGTTTTTCCCTTCAAGATTGTTGTACCTACTCACCAAATTGCACCCACTTTGAATAACTCAAACTCTGTGTGTTTTTCGTGCCAAAAACCTAGCACATGCAAAAATCCCACAAAACTGGCAGAATTGTAGGACCATTTGTGCGCTTGCCCCTTTTCCTGACGGAGGTAAAGGTTGCATGGGCCATGTGGCCTAACATCGACTTGAAAACTAGCACCTACCAACAATGTTGCAACCTCCGTGCTCTAGGGTCATATGGTGGAGAGTGATGTGACCGGGGCTAAACACCATTGTAATGATCCGTGTGAGCACCAAGGGTAAAGGACAAGTCATATGGTATGCGGTAGGAAGCAGGGGTTGGGGCTTAGCCCCAAACCTTCTATCCACCAACCAAACAACAATGCAAATTCATATAGTTTTAAAATGGTATATGGTTAAGTCATAAAACGAGGGCGGCCTAGTAGCCCGGGCCCTGCTAAGGCTCTGATGTGTCCATATGAAGGTTGGGGGTTTGACCCCTGCAGTCTTCACCCATTTTAAACACTAGAGGGGTGCCACGTGGCAACCTACAACTAGGACACTTGGCACCATAGAACTTGCCAACAAATATGACATGTGTCAATAGTCGATTTTCCCACCTGTCTTCCACCTAGCCTTCCTAGTCAGCATGCCAACTCATCATTTCCATGTCACCTTCCACGTGTGGGTCAGTACCCTACCACATCATCATTGTACACTCGTACAGACTGTACAATCAGCTACCATGTCAACACTGTATGGAGTGTATAGGCAACAAAATTTTGCATGTTTGGAAAAATGAATAGAACACAATATATTGCCCATAAGACGTCAGTTTGAATGTGTTAAAGTTGCGTTGGGATCATGAGGATGAGACCTATGCACATGTATGTTTTGAAGTGATTTCGAGCACTTTTATTTTTTGAGCAAAATTTGATCCCTTGGATTAGTGGCGACTGTGAATGCGTGTTGAAGAGAAAAAAAATGAGCATATTTGGAGAGACTATATACTACCACCATGATGACTGACTGTCTAATTTAGGTAATCCCATAATGAAATCCATAGAAATATCTTTCCAAATAGTAGGGGGAATCAAATACTGTTGGAGTGTACCTGGAGATTTGACAATTTCTCCCTTGTTGCGTTGACAGACCTCACATTCATCCATAAAGGTGCAGATGTTCTGTTTCATACCTTCCTAGAAAAAAGAATGTTTGACCCATTCATAGGTTTTGGTAAACCCTGAATGCCCAGTTGTGGGTGAGGCATCAACTTTAGAAATCACTGTGGATTTAAGTTTGGATTGCTTGCATAAATACAGAAAACCTTTATAGCGAAGCTCTTCATTATGCTAAGAGTACCCAGAAGAAATTGAAGAATTGTGTTGCAATTGGTGGAGCATGCTAGAAATTTTGGGGTCTTGCAACCATTCCTGAAGAACATCTTGGAAACAACCTAGTACAATGAAGGAGAGGGAGAAAAGGGACCAGTCCTCTTCATATTTTTAGGAAAGAGAATCGACCACTACATTTTACTTTCCCTTCTTGTAAATGATCTCATAATTATATCCAAATAGCTTGGTCACCCATTTTTGTTTCATCGGGGATGAAATTTGTTGTTCCAGGAAATACTTAAGACTTTGATGATCAGTTTTGATTTGGAATCATTGACCCAATAAATAAGGATGCCATAGGTCCACAACATGTATAATAGCTAACATTTCCTTTTCATAAACGGATTGGCCCAAATTTTTATCTAAAAGTTGTTTTCTAGTGAAGGGCATGGGCCTGCCATCTTGCATGAGGATGACTCCAATTCCTTTATCAGAAGCATCACATTCCAATACGAATGTCTTTATGAAGTCTAGGAGGGCTAGGACAGGGGTCGAGCACATAGCATCTTTTAAGGCTTGGAAGGCATGATCTGCAACTAAAGTCCAAGTGAAAGCATTAGTTTTAGGGAGGGAAGTGATAGGAGCTACAATCTTTCCATAATTCCGAAAAAACTTCCTATAATAGCCCATTAAACCTACAAAACCACACAAGATATTAATATTTTTAGGGCAAGGCCAATCTTTCATAGATTCAATTTTCTTAATATCCACTCGGACACCATCCTTGCTGATAGTATGAACCAGGTATTCCACTTCTGAGGCACCAAAGGCACATTTAGATTGTTTGAGGAAAAGTTGATGTTTGGAGAGTAGATGGAGAACTTGATTCACATGGGAGAGATGGGATGGCCAAGTTTTACTATAGATGAGAATATCATCAAAGAAAACTAAGACAAAATGATGGAGAAAAGGACGGAAGACATGATTCATAAGACTTTGGAAAGTGGAAGGAGAATTACACAATCCAAATGGCATTACCAAGAATTCATAATGACTCTCATGAGTGTGAAATGCAGTCTTGGGAATGTCTTCTTCTTTCATATAGATCTGGTGGTAGCTAGAACGTAGATCCAATTTGGTGAAGTATTGAGCACCACTCAATTCATCCAAGATGTCATCAATGACAGGAATGGATAATTTGTCTTTGATTGTGAGATTGTTGAGGACACGAAAATTAGGACACATGCTCCAAGTACTTTCTTTATTGATTACCATGACCACAGGGGAAGAGTAGGGGCTAGTACTGGGACAAATAACACCAGCTTCGAGTAATTCATGAACAATTTTCTCAATTTCATTCTTCTAGGAAAAGTTATGATGATAAGACCAAACATTAGGAGGAAGATTTCCCAGGATGAGAGGGATGGAATGATCATGGACTCCACGGGAAGGGGGAAGTTCTTGGGGGGGTGTTAAAAACAACATGGTGGCAGGAGAGGATATATTGGAGGTTGGGATACACAAAAGGTGACTCAAAAACATGAATGGACTGGAGTTGGGCTATAATTCCTGAATGACCATTTTTGAGGAGATTTTCCATGAGATGGGGACTGATGATCTCAGGGGAACCTACAATGATCCCTTGGAACTTATGTTGTTGTCCCTCCTGTTGGAATTTCATGGTTAAGTCCTTAAAATCCATGAGAATGGGGCCTCAAGTGCATAACCATTCAACACCAAGAACAATGTCACAACCACCCATCTCTATAGAAAACATATGGGATTTGAGTTGATACTGACCAATTTGGAGTTGCAGATTTTCACATCGTTCCCCACATTTCATGGAACCACCATTGGAATTCATGATTTGAAAAATATTGATGGCATGGATGTAACAATTGACTTCTTGGTCAATGCAACGATGAATAAAGTTATGGGTGGTATCACTATCGACAAGGATGATTACTTTCCTATTTTTGATGTAACCAATTAATTTGAGAGGCTGGGGAGTAGAGAAGCCAGTGAGGGAATTAAGTGAAATTGTCGGGTGAATGTTTGGTGGGTTAGAGGGTGGGGTGAGGTCAAAAGGTGGTGGTAGTTCCTCCACAGGTGAAAAAACAACATCTTCTTCAGAAAGATCCTCAATTACAACCATAAAAGGATTTTGTTCCTTACACTTGTACCTAGGAAAATATTGGTCATCACAATTATAACAAAGACCCTTGAGTTGACATTCAACCATCTCAACCCTATTTAATTTATGGATCTTGAGCAGAGTTGCAAGAGGGGAAAAATGGGTGGGTTTAGGGCGAGGAGGAAATGAGGGTTTGGGAAGACAAAATCTATTGGGCTTCCTTGGCTCGTTGAGTAGCTTCCAACCAAGTCTGGGGGCGTGCCATGAGAACATGGGCACAAATTTAATCTTTGAGGCCACTGATAAAGAATTCCCTAAAGAAATGATATGACACGCACTTCGTTCCAAAATCCAAGTGCTCAAATGCTACAATAAAGTCTTCCACTGTCATAGACTACTTTAACTTGTTCAAACGGTCTAAATGGTGGGTGTCAGAGTCAAAGCGGTCATAAAGTTTGGCGACAAAATGCTTCAAAGCAAGATGCCCTTGGCGTGCCCTTTTTCTCCATTTCCACCATTGCCATCATTCCAAATCCAGATGTAGGACACCATAACGAAGCTTGGATAAATCATCAGTAATTCCATGCAAAGAGAAATAATGTTCCATTTGGGTGACCCAACTTGTAGGATCTGATCCATCAAAAATTTTCACCTCAATTCTAGGAGGGCAGAGGTCTTGCGAAAAGTGGGTAGTATGAGGGCCTTGGTAATGGGAAGATTCATGGTCATCCTGATAAGATGGTTGTTTAGAAGAGGAAGGGTTCTAAGAATGACCCAGGAAGTGTTCTTTGAGGTCTTTGATGTAGGAACATTGTTCCTGGAGTTATTTGATGTGGGAAAATTAGTCCCCGAGGATCTCAATAGTTGAATTGATGGAGATATTGTTGGCACTGAGATTATTGATGTCGTCCTTGTGCTAATGGTTGTCAAAAATAAAGGCATTGAGTTCTTGGGCTTGTGTGGTAGTCATTTGGACAAAGGAACATGCAAATGGTATAGGGGAAACAAAAGGGTTTTGGAGGGGTGGGTGGGACGATGGAGAAAAAAGGGCGTCAAATGATAGGTACCATTATGATTAGGGAGAAAAGTGGAATCCAAAGGGATAGGATCCAAATAAGGGTGTCGAAGATGGGTCAGGTCCACACAAACAAATTGTGTTAAAAATGAGAGGGATCACTAGAATCAAGGTGAAGAGAGGAACCCAATGAGATAAGTCCCAAATAAGTGTGCGGGCGAGACCAATATACTCATTTTTTTTTTACTCCTACAGAGTTATACTCTTGCTTGAATAATACTGTAGTGATGAAATTCCCAAGTTCTTAACATGAAGAAATGTGTAGTAATTTCACAACCAGAATGCACAAGGCACAGTTGCGCGAAATAGATCTTGTCCGTTCTATTTTTTTTTTTTGTTTCAGTCCCTAAGGGTAGGATAGTCAAGGTTTCTATAGACAAGGGTTTCCCTATGTTATAGCTCCGATATATGTGTGTGGTACAATAGTAGTACTTAGCCCAATATCTTAGGGCACCAACTAAGGAGGCTAGACTATGCCCTTAACCGTACTACCCGACTACCCATGTACTAGAGAGTATCTTCCTGAGTGTTGTTCTCGATGGAACTATAACAGTCATGTAGCTGATTGGTTTGTCTATGGAAGGCTTCAGTAGATCTAAGTCGGTTTGTATACATGTGTTGTTTGATGCGCTACCACTCTAAGGGGTACCAACATGGGTTACAAGGGTGGCCAACAGATGTGTGCTTAGGTACCACTTGTATTTCCTACGTGTATGACTCCCTGACCATGGTTTTATGTGCCTAACAATATATCTTCGTATCTTTAAGACACCAAAATACGTCTCTAACCTGAAAAAAAATAAAAATTAACCCACAATTTTATACCGAGGAAGGTGATTTGATACCACTTGTAGTATTCCAAATATAAAATAGTATGCATAATAGAAATATTTTAACAAGAAATAGCAGAGAAGAAATGATATAATCGGAACAATACCAAAATAATACCATAATAACACCAGAAAGAGCCCTTTGATTACTTATAACAATGTTCACTTGCCTCTTCGAGGGGGAAACCTCCAGTAGAGCATAGCTCTATTACAATAATATCCAAGACAAAATTTATCATAACCTCTACTTATATTTATACTCTATCTATCCAAAAGAACAATCTAGAGGAAGATCCTTCTAGAAGTGAAAGCTTCTATTAGGTTTTCTTACATTTGACTTATTCTTCCTTATCGCTGGTCCTTATTAATATTAGCCTTTATTACATGGAATTATATTATTCTACCTATGTGAGGGGTTAGGGAGGTTATTTCGCTAACATTGTAGCAACAACATGCTGCACACAATTTCTTTGGATGAAGCAAAAAATGTACGATATCAAGGTAGAATATGATTAGCCAATCTCAATAATATGTGACAACAGAAGTGAAATAAACATTTCAAAGAATCTCGTTATGCACTCAAATACAAAGCCTATTCCCATCAAGTACCACTTCCTAGTAGAATAGGTACCTTAAGTAAGTGTTAAGCTAGAATACATTGCCACCAAGGAAAAAATTGCATATATTTTTACCAAAATCCTTCCCAGAGAAATATTTGAATATCTCAGACAAACGCTGGGAGTGAAATCCCTCTCATATTTTTAGTAAATAATCACAACTCGTGAGGGGCATACCTTTTCTGTTGATTTAAAATGGGGATAATTACAAACATGGGCAAAGTTGCAGACAAAGGGAGTAGAATTGCAGATAGGGGAAGAGGTGTGTACAAGGGAGAATTATTACTATTTCTGGAGGATTACGTATTTTTTAGTACAAGGTTGCCATCTATGACAAAGGGGGATATTGTTGAATAAATTAATGTCATTGATGTCAAGGGTAAGTAATTATTCACATATAAATATTCAAAGGAAATATTAATTTAATAAATACAAAAGTGGAAGTGCATTAGAAATAAAGTTACATGAAAGTGGATTAGAAATAAAGTTATGTAAAAGTGGAGTGAACATGAAAGTGGATTAAAAATGAAGTTACATAAAAGTGGAGCAAATATGAAATTGGATTAAAAAAGGTAAAAGTGGAAGTGGAAGTAAAAGTGCACATGGTATTTGCACATGGTTTTAAAACCCATGGTGGTATTTTACCCATTGTATCTTGAAAAATAAAATAAAAAATAAAAACAGGGTAAACTAATTATTTATTTAATAAAAGTCATGTCTTTTCAAATCAACATGACTTTCCATGTACAACTAATGGTAAAATATAGAATGAGAAGATCGTTGTGAGAAATAATGCGAGTGTGGGTGAAAATGTAATATTCACATGCATATTATTTGAGGAGTGATGATTGACTATCATTCAAGGAGCGACGATTAAATATTAGTGAAGATTAGATCTAGTGTTATAGAAAATATATCTGGCACTATAGCAAGAAAAACTTGCAAATGAAGATCTAAGGAAGAAGTAAAAGAAGAAGTAAGAAAATATGGTGAAAGTAGAGCTAAGGCAGAAGTAGCAAGCACAAAGCAGATCTGGAAAAAGCAGAAGTAATGAGCGTAGAGAATATTTGGTAAAGACACGAGCATCAAGAAAATCAATGAAGGAAATTCATATGAAGAACCTATAAACTTGTAAGTAGGTTGGTTCCTACAAAACAAATAGTTGTGGGGATGGGTGTCTCTAGTAGGTTGGTGCCTACAAACAACAAAGGGGATTGGTGTCTCCTATAGGTTGGTTCCTACAAAAGACAAAGGGAATTTGTGTCTCATGTAGGTTAGATCCTACAAAAAGTAGAGGCGATTACTGTCTCATGTAGGTTGGTGCCTAAAAACATTTGTAGCCGTAGGTTGGTGCCTACAAATTTATATAAAAAAACAAATTGTGTTTTTTTCCAGAAAGAATTTCCACGTTAAATATTGTGTCTTCTAGTTGTTACATTTATGTTATTTCTTCATTATGGTTCATGAATGTTAAAATGAAAAATATATCCTTATATTGATTCATCCCCTCCTCTCAGTATAAGTGTGTGCTCAACAAAAAAAACTAGAAGGATTGAAAATGAAAGAATCCAATGCAATATGATTAACATATATCCTAGGAGGCCTGCTTCCCTCAATGAAGGTATGGGTTCTCCTAGATGATCATATGGATCTTTTAATGTTTGAGAAAGCCATCTATTCCCTTTGTTAGACAAAGAATATGGTAAGGGTATATCCATCCATAATCTCACCTCATCCACTCTTGATTTGACTCAACACTAATCATCGATTTATCCTTTGGAATAACCACCTCCTATCTCCTTTTAATATCTTATGGAAAACCCTATGAACTAAAATATTACACACCCTCATTAAAATTCTCATCTCTACTCACCATTGTCTTTTTTTGTGCTAGAATGTAGATGTTATAAGTTGTGGAAGTCCCACTATATCGAACAAAACAATATGCTATCATAGAATCTCAAAACTCCAAGGAAAATTAACCCCCTATGATTCTAAAGTAACATAACCTTGGATCATTATTAAACTACCAAAATCCATCATCCCTTAAGGAAACATCATGAGCCAACATCATCAAACATCACATCATGATTTGTTTAGGACATCTTGCAAAGATAATCACATCTCCATCTCCATATAATAACAAGACAAGTGGATTAGATTTATCAAAATCATAAAGATAGAAAACTACATAAAT